>VWZE01014115.1:39007-55374 GCA_013396675.1 Eubucco bourcierii
GCCTATGGCAGGGGCTTGGAACTAGATGATCCTTGAGGTCCCTTCCAACCTTACCATTCTATGATTCTATGAATTCTTCTGGTGGAGGTGCTCCATTTGAGGTGCTCTGGTGGAGGTGCTCTGGTGGCAGGCATTGCTCATGTCTCTTTTTTATACAGTTTTTTATATTGGTGTCCAGGTGCCGCTCCCCAGGACATCTTCCTGTGTATTATCATGTGTTTGCAAGGGTCCGAAGGCAGCACCGGGGAGGGCCTCTGCCCCCTCCCTGCACTGCTTACCTGTCCATACCCCAAATACACATAAGCTTTTCCTCTTTGGGGTAGCTGGTGTAAAGCATCCACATCCTGGGCATTCAAGCCAGGCTGGAGTCTGGTAAGTCCACAAAGATGTTGAATCTCTGTTGATTTGCATCCCTGAGCTTTTGGCCAGGAACCTGGACTGGGTCCAGGAAGTCCACAAAGCTGCTGTGTCTCTGTTGATTAGCATCCCTGAGCTTTTGGCCAGGAACTTGGGCTGAGTCTGGGGAGGTAACAAAGGCAATCCTTATCTTTGTTAATTTGAACAAGGGTGAGATGATTTAGAGTCTCACAGCTTCTCATGGAGGAATGAACCCTCTCCCTGAACACTGGCTGCCTTTGCCAGGCTCAGGCATGTGCAGTTTCCCCCAGGTGCTAAACATCTGCCCATCCCTTGGGAAAACCAGGTGTTACAAATGATGCAAAATTAATAACCAATATTAATTTTGATACCCAGGCAGAGATTGTTAATAACTATGAAAGTTGCTTATTAACATTAAATCTCAACAGAAAACTTATTTACAAGGTTCAAAATGCAGGGTTTGGAAATTTATACACACAGGGAACAGGCAAAACTGGAACACTGTAAGAGGTAACTTAGCGAAGGCAAACATTGTACTGGAAGAGAAGGTTCTTGCAGTCACTACACTGCATCCAGTCCATTATCCTTCTTAGCCACTAGATGGACTCAGGAAGCTCCTTTCTGCTCATGGCAGAAGGCAGTTAGTGATTACAAGAGGCTTTAAGTATTTACTCACCAAATATTATCAGACAGTACCCAAAGCACAAGGAGGGGTTGCTGTCAGTGGTCTCAAAGCCGTTAGAGGCTTTGGGGTTTTCTCAGGCTCTTTCCTCAGGCAGCTGGGAGTCTGGCACTGTCTCTGACCTGGTTCCTCTTGATTCCTGATTCATCAGAAGCCTTGCAGAGGTGCAGGCAGGATGTAATGCCCTGTGCAGGCTTGGCACAATGTCACCCTGGCTGTGCAGTCTGATTGCCTGAAGGCATTTAGAGCCTCTTCCTAGTAGTAGAGTTCCAGACAGTTCAGGATGCAATGAGGCAGCAGCAGTGCCATGGATACAACAGCAGAGAGCAAGTCGTGCTACCTGCTCATCCCTTTTTGTCAATACAGCCCAAGACTAATGGGCCTTTGGACATAGATTAGCCAATCAGGATGGCACTTTGCCAAGCCTGACCATATTCTGGTCAAGGTGAAGCCAGGGCTTTTGTTTTCCTTTCCTGCAGTTGCTTCCCCCAGCACAGAAGGAGGGGGAGCAGAGGAACAAGTCTGGGCAGGCCACAGTCCTTAGACTCAGTGGCTGCAGGTCCTTGTCATCTTTCCTGTGGTTGCTTCTTCCTGTAGCAGAAGTGAGGAGAGCAGAAAACACGTCTGGGCAAACCAGGACTTCTACAAGCCTGTTTTGGCCTACTTGGGCCTGCCATGACACCAGGAAGGCAGCTTTCTCTGAAAGGCTGGTGAGTTGTAGAACATCTCACAGAACCACAGATTGGCAGGGCTTCAAAGGGACCTCCTGCACACAATCCTTGAGCCCAACCACCCTGACAAAGCAGAATCACCTAGGGCAGGCCACACAGAAACATGCCCAGGTAGGTTTTGAAAGTCTCCAGAGATGGAAAGTCCACCACCTCTCTGGGCAGCCTGCTCTAAATCTCCAGTACCCTTCTTGATGTTTTGGGAGTTACTTGCCCCACCCTGGTATGAAAATCACCCAGACAAGACTCAGCCAGCTGGAAGTTATGGAATGCAGCTTTATATTCACAGCTTAGCACAACAGACAAGCAGGTATTTACAATATATTGCAAAATATATACAACTGTATACAGAAATATACAAGTTAAAGGTAATACAGAAACACAACACCCCTCCCAGAAATCAGAGTCCCCAGGAGGGGCTCCCAACCACCCTTCCACCTTCTTTCCACCCCTCTACCTTATCCCAGTATCTGCCTTACATGCATGGTGAGTTTGGAGGATGGGCAAGGGAGGTTAGAAGCAGAATGATGAGTTGGGTTAGCAGCAGAAGCCCAGGGAGCAGACACACCAACTCAGACAGAGAGAAAGAGACTCTGTCTCATCAGTGTTTGCGTCCTTGTTTTTATACATCTCAGTAAGCCTGTGAGTGAAGCAGACATCAGAATTGTTTGCTTTTCACAGCCTATAATCTATTGTTTTTCATTCAAATATTCAAATTAGCCTCAAAGCAGCACACTTTCAAAGAGGTCCCTCCTCATCTTTAGATGGAACTTCTCACATTCAGTTTTGTGCCCATTACCCCTCATCCTGTCACTGGGCACCACAGAAGAATCCTGATCCCATCCTGACACCCAGCTTTCATGGGTTGATCAGCATTGATGAGATTCCTCCCTCAGTCTCCTCTTCTCCAGACTAAAAAGCCCCAATTCTCCCAGTTTTTCCTTGCAAGAGTTGTTCCAGTGGCCGCAGCATCTTTGTAGCCCTTTGCTGTACTCTCTCCAGCATGTCCCTGTCTTTCTTGAACTGGGGAGCCCAGAAGCAGACACAGCACTCCAAGATGAGGCCTCGCCAGGACAGAGTTAGAGGGGAAGGAGAACCTCCTTAGCCCACACTCTTCTTGATGCACCCCGGGATTCTCTTGGCCTTCTTGGCCACAAAGGAACATTGCTGGCTCGTGGTTGTCCTGTTGTCCACCAGGACACGTCACAAGATGAGGAGTTTGGTAAGTTTGGATGCTGGCAGGGTGGGCAGGTGTAGGGCAGCATTGCAGGTTTATGAGCTGGTAAAAGTCACAGAGTTAGGCTGGAGAAAGTTTTGGTGCTTGTTTGGGACACGCCTATAGGAAGCAAAGCAATCCTCAGAAGGTGCTCTCGTTTTGGCAGAGAGGGAACTTGCCTTGGAACTGCAGTGCCACATGGTCCAAGTGGGAATCAATGGCACTGCCTTGTGGAAATGCAGGAGTATTGATCTCATTTACAGCACTCCCCAAAAGGACAGATAATAAAACTAACCCTGGTGAGTGCTGCGTAGTTTTCTGTGCTGTCTGGTCTCTTTTTTTTTCAGTCCCTCTGTCTGCTGAAACAAAACAATAATCCAAGAGAGATCTGAACAAAATCCCTAAATCCACTTTGTGGCTGGATTTCAAGTCGTAGAAATTCTTTCTCTGTATCTTTAAGAGTCCTAGAGCAGAGGCATACAATTGGTTGGGTTGGAAAAGACCTCGAAGATTAAATCCAACTGCAACCTAAGTCCACCATGGCCCCATGGTAAAGTCTCCAAGTGCAATGCCCACAGGATTCTTGAACACTTCCAGGGATGGGGACTCCACCACCTCCTTGGGCAGCCTGTGCCAATCCCTGACCACTCTTGCAGCAAAGAAATTTTTCCTCAGCTCCAACCTAATCCTCCCCTGGCATCATTTCATGCCATTTCCACTCCTGTTGCCTGATACTAGGGAGAAGAGACCAACCTTCACCTAAATCCAACCTCTTTCAGGGAATTGTAGAGATCAGTGAGGTGTCCCCACCTCTTCTCCAGACTAAACAACCTCAGTTCTCTAAGCTGCACTTTGTGGGACTTCTTAAAGGCCCTTTTAATCTGAATATTCCCAGACTTTGGGAAGTAGATACCCCACTTGCAAAATCTCTTAACCAAACTTGTCTTAAGCAACTACTTCTTTTCCATCTGGGATACAAACCCCAAGGCAGTCAGGGACCTGTCAACATAAAAAGACCCTATGGAACTTAATAACTACATTCTGAAGGAAGAGAATAGTTAAAAGGATCCTAAGGATAGTACATTTAAATGTTTAAAAAAAAAAAAAAAAAAATCTTTCTAGAGTGAACCACACTAAAACACTGCTGATTTCATGCAGTTCTTGAGAACCTTTGAATTCCCAGCTGAAAAATCACAGAATCTCAGAATGGCTCAGGTTGGAAGGGACCTCAGAGCTCATCTACTCCAACCACTTGCCACAGGCAGGGACACCTCTCAGCTAGACTCAGCTGCTCAAGGCCTCATTAGTCTGGCCTTTAACAACCCCAGGCAGGAGGCAGCCACAGCCTCCCTGGGCAGCCTGTGCCAGAGTCTCAGCACCCTCCTACTGAAGAAATTCTTCCTCACCTCCAGTCTAACCCTGCTCTGCCTCAGCTTCAAACCATTGCCCCTTGGCCTGTCTCTAGACACCCTCAGGAAAAGTCCCTCTTCAGCCTTCCTGCAGGATCCCTTCAGGGACTGGCAGGCAGCTCTGAGGTCCCCCTGGAGCCTTCTCTTCTGCAGGCTGCACACCCCCAGCTCCCTCAGCCTGTGCTCACAGCAGAGATGCTCCAGCCCTTGGTTCATCTTTGTGGCCTCCTCTGGCCTCTGTCCAACAGCTCTGTATCCATTTGTCATTCACGTGGATTTCTAACACTTTTGTCTTGAGCCATTAAAATGAGATGAAAAATGGTGTGGGATTCTGCTGTGTGTTTTGTGGCAGGGCTGATACCGAACGTGAAGGCGTTAGCCTCACTGTGTTGTGTGACAGCAGAGCTTGCTTTGATGTGGCTGTGGTGGTTGAGGGCTCTGGTGACACAGTTTCTGGAGTGCAGCTGTGTGCTTGTAGCAAGTAAACCCTAAGTTGCAGCTGTTGCCTTGAATCCCTCTGCTTTTGGGTCCAGAGGTGTGAATCTTTGGAGTGTGCAGTACCACAAGTGTCACTCTGAGATAGAGGCAAACGTCACTGTTACTAGGAAGAAATTAGGGACAGTGAGGGTGGTGAGACTCTGGAACAGGTTGCCCAGGGAGGTCATGGATGCCCCCACCTGGAGGTGTTCAAAGCCAGGTTGGATGAGGCCCTGAGCAGCCTGGGCTGGTGGGAGGTGTCCCTGCCCATGGCAGGGGGGTTGGAACTAAGTGAGTTTTAAGGTTCTTTCCAACCAAACCCATTCTAGGATTCTCTGTGATTTATCATGTTGCTTTTGCTCCTCAGAAAAACGCAGTTAGAGGACAGATCTTGGGGTTACTTGGAAGTGTTGTATCTGCCTTTTAATTGCAGATAGCAGGTTTCATCTTTGAGAGAGAATCACAGAATCCTAGAATGGTTCAGGGTGGAAGGGACCTCAGAGATCATCTGATCCAACCTCCTGCCATGGGCAGGGACACCTCTCTACTAGACTCAGCTGTTCAAGGTCTCATCCACTCTGACCTTCAACACCCCCAGTTAGGAGGCAGCCACAGCCTCCCTGGGCAGCCTGTGGCAGAGTCTCTGCACCCTCCTACTGAAGAACAACTTCCTCAGCTCCAGTTTAACCCTGCTCTGCTTCTGCTTCAAACCATTCCTCTTTTGCCTGTCTCTAGACACCCTCAGGAAAAGTCCTTCTGCAGCCTTCCTGCAGGATTCCTTCAGGGACTGGCAGGCAGCTCTGAGGTCCCCCTGGAGCCCTCTCTTCTGCAGGCTGAACACCCCCAGCTCCCTCAGCCTGTGCTCACAGCAAATCTGCTGCAGCCCTTGGCTCATCTTTGTGGCCTCCTCTGGACTCTCTCCAGCAGCTCTGTGTCCTTCTTCTGGTGGGGACACCAGCACTGGAGGCAGTATTAGAGGTGAGGTCTGAACAGAGCAAAGGGGCGCAATCCCCTCTCTTGCCCTGCTGCCCACACTCCTCTGGCTGCAGCCCAGCACACAGCTGCCTTCTGGGCTGCATGAGGGCACTGCTGGCTCCTGGGGAGCTTCTCAGCACCCAACACCACCAAATCACTCTTCAGGTTTGCACCCAACCCACTCTGCACCCAGCCTGGCTCTGCACCTGGTCTCCTGTATGTGTCTAGTTGGGCTCTTGTATCATGCTTCAAGTTCTCAGAGGTTTCTCCCGGGAGCCACAGTTTACTGAGGGGCTGCCAGGAGGAGCTGATCATTTTTATTTAAATGTTATTTATTTCCTGTTTCAAAAAGTGCCTGCTGCCTCCTCTTGCCTTCCCTGGACTAATGGGTTATGGAGAACACCAATGCCTAGAGTGATCCCACTCATTGGTTTCACCCAGTGTTCAGTTTTGCATTTCAGCTCACCTTCCCCAGCCTTTCTGTGCCAGATGGAGTTTTATTTCTGGTGCCCAACAGTGAGGAAACAAAAATGTGTTTTTTTCCTTCAAACCACCCCCATCTTCTTAACATTCAGAAAGCTTGTCTGCTGCTGTATTCAACAGGAGAGGAAACTGATTACTACCTGACAGAGAAGTTTCTCAGATGTAAATGTTAATTGTGGGAAGCACTCTGCAGTTATCTGTGACCTCTAGGACTTTTTTTTTTCCTTTCCTTTACTGATAGTGGATCCAATCTTTCAGACAAAGGGGAGGTTAATAAAAAGTACTTTGCTGGCCTAGTTTCAGGTAACTCCCAAAGTTCAAGTGGACCAATTAGAAGTAACAAAGACAACAACTTTTGTAAAGCTTCTTTGGAATCCTGGGGTGGGGGTGTGGGGAAGTGATAGAAAATCAATTAACTTTCCACATGAAAAGATATGTCCTGTTGCTGAGCTTCTCTTGCATAGGCACTTGATTGTGTTTGGAAGCAAATTGCCTTGATTTTAGCTTTGAGGGGAAGGAAGAGCCTTTAAATTAATCTAATCCATACTACAGCAGTGCTAAACTGTCTCCTGGAACAATGCAGTGGGCCTGAGCTGGGTGTCCTGCCCTGGTGCCAGTGGCTGTTGCTCACTTGGTGCTGCCTTGGTGCAGTTGTTGCCTGCACCCTGCAGAGCACGGGGCAGGAAAACTTTTAGGGCTTTGTGGAGAGAGAGGACAGGGAAAGATGCCTGGCAGAAAGGGACATAGAAATTGTAGTGGACAAGCGGCTGAACAGGAGGCAGCAGTGTGCCCAAGTGGCACAGAAAACCACTGGCATCCTGGCTGGGATCAGAAATGCTGTGTTCAGCAGGAGCAGGGAGGGGATTGTCCCCTTGGACTCTGCTCTGGTGAGGCCACACCTTGAGTGCTGTGTTCAGTTTTGGGCATCTCAACACAAGAGAGATGTGGAGGTGCTGGAGCCAGTGCAGAGGAGGGCAAGGAAGCTGTGAAGGGCCTGGAGAATAAATCTGAGAGAGACTGAAGGAGCTGGGGATGGTTAATGGGAAACAGAGGAGGCTGAGGGCAGATCTCATGGATTTCTACAGCTACCTGAAAGGAGACTGTGGCGAGGCTGCTGCTGGGCTCTGCTCACAGGGCATTAGTGATAGAACAAGAGGGAATGACCTCAAGCTGCATCAGGGCAGGTTTAGGCCAGACAGTAGGAAGAATTTTTTCCCATCAAGAGTGGTCAGGGATTAGAATGTGCTGCCCAGGGAGGTGTTTGACACACGAGTCCTGGAGGTGTTTAAAGGTGGTTTGGATGTGATGCTTCTGGCTATGGTTTAGGGTGAGCCTTGTAGAGTAGGGTTGTGGGTTGGACTTGGTGATCCTGAGGGGTTTTCCTACCTAAACATTTCTGCAATCCTGTAAACGGAGTGGACAAAAATCCAGTTTCAATGAAGCATCTGAAATGTATCCTCTGGTCAAAAAATACTGGAGAACTCTGACCTACAGAGGTGGGGACTGTGGCAGAGCCCCAGGCTCCAAGCCAGTCCCCGCTTTGGGAGTATCAGCTTCTGGATCCTTATCCCAAGGAAATTGGATTTGTTGTTTGCTGAGGATAAGGTTTTTGAGTAGCACTTGAGAAGTGGTAAAGGTGACAGGAGGAGCGCTTGATTTGCTTGAGGGAAGGAAGGCTCTACAGGGACACCTGGACAGGCTGCATTGATGAGGCACAGCCAATGGTAGGAGGTTCAAAAAGACCCACACTTGGGTCACAACAATCTCAGGAGTGCTCCAGGCTTGGGGCACAGTGGCTGGAAACTGCTCATAAGAGGAAGATCCAGTGGTGTTGATCAACAGCTGGCCTGACATGAGCCTGTGGATACTCAGGTGGCCAGCCAAGCCAACAGCATCCTGCCCTGGATCAGGAACAGTGTGACCAGCAGGACCAGGGAAGTGATTGTCCCCCTGGGCTTAGCACTGGTGAGGGGCTGGAGCATGTCCAGAGGAGGGCAACAAATCTGGTGAAGGGTCTGGAGAACAGGTTTGGGGAGGAGCAGCTGAGGGACCTGGTGTTAGTCTGGAGAAAGGGAGGCTGAGGGGAAACCTCACCCTCTACAACTCACTGAAAGGAGGTTTGAATGAGGTGGGGGTCAGTCTCCTTTCCCTACTATCAGGTGATAGAATAAGAGGAAATGGCCTCAAGTTGCACCAGGGGAGGTTTATGTTGGAGATCAGAAGAAATTTCTTCACTGAAGTGGTTCCAAAGCCTGGCACAGGCTGCACAGGGAGGTGGTTGAATCTCCATCCCTGGAGGTGTTCCAGAGAGGCAGAGACATGGTGCTGAGGGCTGTGCTTCAGCACCAGCCTTGGCAGAGTCAGAGAGGGGCTGGACTGGATGATTTGAAAGGGCTTTTCTAACTGCAACAGTTCACTGATCCTGAGATTGTGTGGTTATTGACAAGAGGGATTTCATCTAGAAAAACCCTTGCCCTTTGGCTTTTTTTTTGTTGTTGTTATTTCAATTTGCCTTGCTTAGCATCACAGATCCCACACATTTTGGTGGTTTTTTTGGGGTTTTTTTGTTGTTGCTTGTTTTTTTCTTTTTTCCCCCAGTTCTCCCAAGTGAAAAATAGCAAAACTATTTCATGCATTCACACTTCTGTATTTTGAGAACACTAAGGGTTTTTTTTTTTTTTTTTTCAATGTTTAGCCTTCTTCATCGAGAGGAGAAAGAACCCCATCTTGCTGAGAAGCAAAGACAGATGGTTTGGGAACCCTGAGAGTGCTGGGATCAGCACCAGTTACACAGGACCTGACCCCTCTGAAAGACAGAAGTGTGTGCCAGCAATGATTCAGTTTAGAGGGTCAAAAATAGTTGGATCCCAAAGGTCTTCCCCAACCTAAAAAACTCAGTGATTTTGTGATTCTAAAGGGCCCCTGATGCATGAGTGCAGTCATGGGTTTGCTGAGGATGCCAGACTGGGAGGCTTGGCTGAGACACCTGCAGGCTGTGTGGCCATTCAGAGAGACTTGGACAGGCTGAGAGCTGGGCAGAGAGGAATCTGATGAGGTTCAGCAAGGATCAGTGCAGAGTCCTGCAGCTGGAGAGGAACAATAAACTGCCCCAGTACAGGTTGGGAGGTGATCTGCTGGAGAGCAGCCCTGTGGAGAGGGACCTGGGAGGGCTGGTGGGCACCAAGCTCTGTATGGCAATGTGCTCTGCTGGCCAAGGAGGCTAATGACATCCTGGGGGGCATTAAGAAGAGTGGGTCCAGCAGATGGAGGGAGGTTCTCCTCCCCCTCTACTCTGCCCTAGTCAGGCCCCACCTGGAATATCTCATCCAGTTCTGGGCTTCCCAGTTCAAGAGGGACAGGGTTCTGCTGGAGACAATCCAAACAAGGGCTGCAAGGATGCTGAAGGGCCTGGAGCACTGCCTGATGAGGACAGGCTGAGAGCCCTGGGGCTGTTCAGTCTGCAGAGGAGAAGGCTGAGAGGGGAGCTGAGCAATGTCTATCAGTAGCTGAGGGCTGGGGATCAGGAAGGAAGGGCCAGGGACAGCCTCTGCTCACTTGTGCCCTGCCACAGGACAAGGGCAAGGCATGGAAACTGCAGCACAGGAAGTTGCACCTCAGCATGAGCAAGAACTGCTTTGGTGTAAGGGTGCCAGAGCAGTGGCACAGGCTGCCCAGAGAGGTTGTGGAGTCTCCTTGTCTGGAACCTTTCCAGCCCTGTCTGGATGTGTTCCTGTGCCACCTGTGCTGGATTCTCTGGTCCTGTTGTGGCATGGAGGTTTGTCTGGAAGCTCTCTAGAGGTCACTTCCAACCCCTAAAATCCTGGGATCCTGTGATGAGTGCCACTGTAAGTGGAATGTGCAAAACTTTCCAGGAAAAGCAGTATTTTTAGAACAAAAAATAACTTGGTCTGTTTCAGTTGTTTCCCACTTGATTCTGGGGTCATTAATTTTAGTTCCTAACTGAAGTTGTGCCCCACAAGAAAAACAGACCAGTGAGAGACTCCCAATGTGCTCCTGTCTCTCTGACTCCCAGGTTGCCCAGGGAGGTTGTGGATGCTCCCTCCCTGGATGTGTTCAAGGCCAGATTGGATGAGGCCTTGAGTAACCTGTACTAGTGGGAGGTGTCCCTGCCTATGGCAGGGGGTTGGAACTAGATGATCCTTGAGGTCCCTTCCAACCTTACCATTCTATGATTCTATGATTCTATGATTCTATGAGAGACTAATGTAGTCTACAGCTACCTGAAAGTAGGTTGTAACCAGGTGGGGTTGGTCTCTTCTGCCAGGCAACCAGCAACAGAACAAGAGGACACAGTCTCAAGTTGTGCCAGGGCAGGTCTAGGCTGGATATTAGGAGGAAGTTCTTGCCAGAGAGAGTGATTGGCATTGGAATGGGCTGCCCAGGGAGGTGGTGGAGTTGCTGTCCCTGGAGGTGTTCAAGCAAAGCCTGGATGGGGCACTTAGTGCCATGGTCTGGTGATTGGCTGGGGCTGGGTGCTAGGTTGGGCTGGATGAGCTTGGAGGTCTCTTCCAACCTGGGTGATTCTACAATTCTATGATTCTAATGGATGATCTGCAGGGTTCAAAGCAGAGCCAGCAAATGGAGAGAAGGAAGGTCACCAGCTTGAAAGTTTTTTCTCCTCTTGGACAAGAAAGATTAAAGGTATGAGAGAAAGTAATGTGACTGAGTTTGGGAAATGAAATTAGAAAAGCAATGTGAGACTCGCTGAGCATCATAGAATCATAGGGGTTGGAAGGGACCTCTGGAGATCATCCAGCCCAACCTCACTGCCAGAGCAGGGTCACCCAGGGCAGGTCACCCAGGAAAACTTCCAGGCGGGTTTTGAAAGCCTTCAGACAAGAAGACTCCACAACCTCTCTGGGCAGCCTACTCCAGGGCTCCAGCACCCTTGCAATGAAAATGTTTTTCCTCATGTTGTGGTGGAATCTCCCTTGTTCCAGTTGGTATCCAGTGGCCTTTGTCCTATCATAGGACACCATGGAAAAGAGCCTGGCCCCTTCTTGCTCCCCACCCTTCCCTTCAGATGTTTCTAAACATTCGTAATATCTCCTCTCAGGCTGCTCTTCACATTGAACAGCCCCAGGGCTCTCAGCCTCTCCTCCTCAGACAAGGTATTCCAGACCCTTCATCATCTTTGTAACCTCTATTGGACACTCACCAGTAGATACCTGTCCCTGTGGACCTGGGGAGCCCAAAACAGGACAGAATACTCCAGATGTGGTCTCATTAAGGCAGAGCAGAGGAGAAGGAGGAGACCCTCCCTTGACCTGCTGGTCACGCTCTTCTTAATGCGCCTCAGGAGGCCATCGTGAGAGTCCCTAAACATTCCAGGCACTGTGTCCTGGTACCTAAGTCCACATCAGGAAAAAAAAAAATCTATTTCAGTGAAGAGAAATGACTTGGTTACCTTTAGTTTTGTTTCCCTCTTTGGCGGTGCTGGCAGCCTGGCGCCAGTTCTCGGTGGGCAGCACACGGTGGCAATGTTGCACCACTGCTGAGCCCTGCCCCAGCCAATAATCCTTCGCTGAGCCATAAACGGGGAGGTGCAGCAGAGTGCTGCTTTCCGCAAGGAAAACTGCACCTGGGCATGGCAGCACCGACTGCGTTTTCTCTTAAAATAAAGAAGATACAGGAAAAATACTCCCCCCCCCCTCCCCCCCCTTTCTTTTTAACACTGGCATTATCTGTACCCATGCCAAGTGCTTCTGCAGTTTGAGTGTGGCAGAAATCACGTAGCTGGTGTTGGGAGGCACTGAGCAGGTTTGTTCCATCAAGGCAAAATACAGATGGCTTAGGGGAGCAGGCAGAAGGGTAAAAACCTTCATGCACATGTGTGCCCATCTGTGTGCCCGTCATACACACAGACAATTCAGGAACTGTGAAGGTGTCTGCCTCTCAGAGGAAAGTTTTGCTGCTCCCACAAGCTGGCCTGGAACTCTCACTTCCAAAAAAGGATGCCTCCAGCCTATTATCTCCTCTGAAGGGCTGCAATTGAATGGTGGCACTGCAGAGGAATCACAAAAACACAGTCACAGAATGGCTCAGGTTGGAAGGGACCTACCCCACACATCATCTGCTCTAACCTCCCCACCATGGGCAGGGACACCTCTCAACTAGACTCAGCTGTTCAAGGTCTCATCCACTCTGACCTTCAACACCCCCAGTTAGGAGGCAGCCACAGCCTCCCTGGGCAGCCTGTGCCAGAGTCTCAGCACCCTCCTACTGAAGAAATTCTTCCTCATCTCCAGTCTAACCCTGCTCTGCCTCAGCTTCAAACCATTCCTCCTTTGCCTGTCTCTAGACACCCTCAGGAAAAGTCTCTCTGCAGCCTTCCTGCAGGATCTCTTCAGCTATTGGAAGGCAGCTCTGAGGTCCCCCCTGGAGCCTTCTCTTCTGCAGGCTGCACACCCCCAGCTCCCTCAGCCTGTGCTCACAGCAGAGCTGCTGCAGCCCTTGGCTCATTTTTGTGGCCTCCTCTGGGCTCACTGCAGCAGCTCTGTGTCTTCTTTCTGCTTGGAACAGCAGCACTGGAGGCAGGATTGGAGGAGAGGGCTTAGCAGAGCAGAGTGTAGGGGGCTTATGCCAAACAAGCGATCCTTATTGTCTTTGAATGTGCTCAGCACAAAGCATGGGCAGAGCTGTGCTATTACTTTACAACCCACCCAGAGGGCAGAAGGAAAAGCTTCGGGCACAGTCAGGGTGAGTTTGTGGGGTTTGGTGGCCATGGATGGCTCTCAGCACCAAACCCTTCAGAGCTGCTGTGGTTTGGCTGAGCCTTCAAGGTGATCACTGCAGCAGAGCAGCCAAAGGTTCATGCAGCTGTGGCTTTCTCCACTGCTCAGCCTGGCAGGAGAGCCCTTCAGAGGCAGACTGAGCAGCCAAGGACTTGCATTAAAATGATGCTGCTGCCTGCTGAGTATTTCAGCTCTCTGGGGCTGTTCTCTTTCATAACTCTCTTACTTAGGCTATGATGTTGCAGCTCCACTAGCTCACTGCCCAACCCATGGTCTTCCCAGGCTTTTCCTCTGCCTCTGTCACACTCTGTATCCTGGCAGACTAACCCTTCTCTGTGCTGCTGTTACGGCTCAGCTGGTTTCCATTTCACAAACAAAATTAATGAGATTCCCCCTCCCTGTTTTTCAGCCTCTTAGGCCTAGATGTGTTACCAGCCACTGGCATGTTAATTCTGGTCATCTTTAGCTCTAAGAGTCCAGATCTTGCTGGCAGGAACATTGCTTTCAGCAGAGATCTCCAAGGTACCCTCCACAGTGGTACCTTAATCACCGAGTGGGAGAGGAATAGCACAGCTGCAAGGCATTGAGATGTCTTCCTTGCTGTGCAAGGAGGAACATGCAGGTTGTGTCAGCTCAGAAACAGTGCTATGCTCTCTTTGTTCCCTTCTCTCCATCCTAGCAGGCACAAATGTAAAACATGAATGTAGACAGAATGATTTCTGTTGGAAAAGCCCTTCAAGATCATTGAGTCCAGTCATTCCCTAACTCTACCATGGTTGGTGCTAACCCATGGCCCTCAGCACCACATCTCTACTTCTTTGAAACACCTCCAGGGATGGGGATTCAGCAGCCTCCCTGGGCAGCCTGTACCAGGCTTTCAGAACCCTTTCAGTGAGGATGTTCCTTCTAATACCCAACCTAAGCCCCTGCTGGTGCAAGGTGAGGCCATTTCCACTCCTCCTACCACTTGTCAGCAGGGAAAAGACACTAACCACTCCCTGGTTTCAACCTCCTCTCAGGGAGCTGTAGAGAGCAATAAGGTCTCCCCTCAGCCTCCTTTTATCCAGCTCCCTCAGCTGCTCCTCCCCAGCCCTGTTCTCCAGACCCTTTACCAGATTCTTGTTCTTCTCTGGACCTGTTCCAGTGCTTCAATGTCCTCCTTGTAGCAAGGGCCCCAAAACTGATCCCAGAACTGAAGATGTGGCCTCAGCAGTGCAGAGTGCAGGTGAAATGATCATCATTTCAACTGGCAGTAATCCTTAGGAAGGAGATGGATAAGAACTGGTAATGAGATTTCTTTAAATAAATTGGCCTCAAGTGATTCAGCTGGAGCTGCAGAGATCCCACTTCAGTTCCTGCATGTCAGACAGAAGACCTGCCCCCTGTGCCACCAGCTCCCT
Organism: Eubucco bourcierii; assembly: GCA_013396675.1. Classification (NCBI taxonomy): domain Eukaryota; kingdom Metazoa; phylum Chordata; class Aves; order Piciformes; family Ramphastidae; genus Eubucco; species Eubucco bourcierii. The sequence goes on from VWZE01014115.1 coordinate 53,511, forward strand.
GGGGCAGACACCACACTTACTAATCCTCCTACCCTATTACCTGCCCAAAGAGCAACCTCTCTGCCTGGCTGCTGAAGCTCCTTCCATCTTCCCTGCCTCAGAACTGCTGTTATAACTCCCCTTCCCCCTCCTCTCCTCCTCCTCTCTACCCCCCCTTCCCCCTCCCCCATCCTCTCCCCCTTCCTCCTTCCCCATTTTCCCTTCCTCCTTCCCCCAGCATCTTTTTCAATGTCATTTCTCCTCTCCCAAGTCCCTACTAGCTGAACACCTCTGTCAGCAGTGCATAAGGATTGTGGCACTTGGTGCAATCTTCTGCCCTCTTTGTTCTGAAGGCTGCCTTACAGGAGATGAACAATTCCAGTGAACTCCATCAGGAGCCCTTGGCTGAGCTGCCTACAGTCAGGAGACAAAGGAACACAGCACCTTGCATGCCTAAGCTTACAGCCTTCTGGTTGGCTTTTAAACCTGAGCTTGAACCAAGCTCAGCACTAGGAGTAAGAAAAGACTAAGTCCCTTTTGTGAAAATTATCATCTCTGAGGTGCAGAGAAAGAGCTAAGTTGAATATCTGTGAGACAGGAAAAATAAAAGGACATTCAGCAGGTCCATTCCTGCTGGCTTTTCCTTTATTTCTTCCCTGGCACATAAGTAGAAGATGAGTTCCCTAGTCCCAAACAGCTGCTAAACACACACCCCCCCCCCAAACACTTAGTAATTGCTCTATTATTGCCTAAGATTTTAAAAACAAAAGCTTTTGGCACTTTCTATTAATAGCAGGATGAGGTTTTGCAGCATCTCCTGCCTGACTAGGAACATAGATCTCCTAGAACAAGTCCAGAGAAGGCCACAAAGATGATCCTCTGCTATGAGGACAGGCTGAGAGAGCTATGGGTGTTCAACCTGCAGAAGACTCTGGGGGAACCTTGGAGCTACCTGCCAATAGCTGAAGGGGTCCTGCAGGAAGGCAGCAGAGGGACTTTTTACAAGAGTGTCCACCCACAGGACAAGGTGAAATGGATTTAAACTGAAGGAGAATAGGTTTAGATTGGATCTTAAGGAGAAATTCTTTAGTGCAAGGCTGAGGTCTAGGAAGTTGCAAGGGTAGTGGTACTGAATAGAGTAGAATCAAAGAATCATAGAATGTCTGAGTGGGTTGGGTTGGAAGGGACCTCAAAGAGCATCCAGTCCAATCCCCCTGCAGTCAGCAGGGATATCCTTCACTAGAGCAGGTTACCCAGAGCCCTGTTGAGCCTCATCTTGAACATCTCCAGGCATGGGGTCTCAACCACCTCTCTGGGCAACCTGTTTGCAGTGTCCCAGCACCCTCCTAGTGCAAAACTTATTTCTCACATCCAATCTCAATCTGCTCTGCTCTCATTTCAAACCGTTGAGGGCCACAAAGATGCTCAGAGGGCTGGAGGAGTTCTGCTCTAAGGACAGGCTATGACAGTTGGGGCTCTTCAGTCAGGAGAAGAAAAGGCTTTGAGGAAACCTTTGAGTGGCCTTCCAGTATCTGAAGGGGGCTACAGGAGGACTGGAGAGGGACTATGGGCAAGGTCTTGTAATGACAGGATGAGGAGGAATGGGTTACAAGTGGCAGAGGGGAGATTGAAACTGGATGTTAGGAAGAAGTTGTTTGCAGTGAGGGTGGTGAGACACTGGCACAGGTTGCCCAGGGAGGATCTTTGATCACATTCTGTGATTCTCTGCTTCACAACCTCCTTGAAGGTGTTTAAACCCAGGTTAGATGAGACCTTGAGTGACCTGCTCTAGTGGGAGGTGTCCCTGCCTACAGTGGGGGGGTTGGGACTCGATGAATTTTGAAGTCATAGAATCACAGAATGGTAAGGTTGGAAGGGACCTCAA
>VWZE01014116.1:0-19075 GCA_013396675.1 Eubucco bourcierii
TGCTTATCTCCTACTGTACTCTGACCAAGGTCAAAGTGTACTTGTAAGCATTTAGAAGACTGTCTCTTGTTTCTCCCTTTCTTTAAAGAAGCAATGGTTGGATTTTTAATGCATAATGCAGATTTCTGGACACATACCACAGAAATTAGACATAAAACCAGAATTATTAGGGTTATAATCACACACACCAAATATATCATTGTGGTACTAGGAAAACATTAATTCAGGACACCTGGACCCTTTGGAATTTCAGATTTAGGGAGAATTACTCTCATTAGAGATGTTGGATAAATCTCTGCATTTGGCACTACATTTGTAATATTTCCTCACACATTAAAAGATTTGGTAATATTTTCAGTAAGATTAAAACCAATCCAACCAAAAAGATAACCACCATAGCCCCAAACCATCCTTTTAAGGTTTCTCCACATTAAATCCATCAGCAATTAGCCTATTTTTGCCGTCAGCCATCTATAGAAAAACCAGGCTGCAATTGGGTAACAAAGAGAAAACAGAAAATAAAATAGCTTCATCATAAATCCCATAACTTCCAGACTGAACCAGCAATAAATCAAATTTAATTTGCCCCGAGTTGGAAGCGCCAAGGAAAAAGTGTGTGATGGTTTGGGTATTTCCCGCCCCCACACACACTTTGTAAAATGACCCAGACTAGAACTCAGCCGGCTGGAAGTTAAGTGATGAAGCTATATTTACAGTTTTGCACAATGTACAGCAGATATATACACTATATACAGGAATATTTACAGAAATGTACAACTTAAAGGTTATACAGCAACACAACACCCTCCCAGAAATCAGGGTCCCCAGGAGGGGCTCCCAACCACCCCTCCACCTTCTCCCCACCCCTGTACCTTACCCCAAGGTTTGCCTTATGCACAAGGTAAATTAGTAAGATCAACCTGGGGGGTTAGAAGAAAAGTGGTTAGTGAGGATTAATCGGCAGAGGAGTCAGAGCCAGAAGCTGGTAGGCCGCCCCAGCAACTGCTGTTCCAACAAGCGACAGAGAGAGACTAACTTATCTATATATTTTGGTTATTGTTCCCAAACAATTTCTTAGTAAGAGTATGAGTGAAGTAGACATCATGATGTTTTCCTTTCACAGCCTATAGTGTAATTTTATCTATTAAAATATTCTAACTAGCCTCAAACCAGCACAGGTAAAATTTTTGGTAAGTTAATTCCATTTTACATCTGAGCTGATGCAGTCAATGAAAAGGTAAAAACAACAACAACAGACATAGAAAACTGTTTTAAAATACATGAAATCTCTGGAATACAGAGAGTGCAGTTTAAAAATCAAAACTAAGCAAAACAAAACAAAAAACCCACCCTACTTAAAAAAATTCACAATGTAAATTTTTGTGGAGTCGACGGCAGACAAGTCTCATCCAATGATGATCAACAAGTCTCAATTTTATTCCAGCAGTGAGTTTATTTTTATAATCACAATAATGAGTCTCATACATATTACAAAAGTAAAACTCATCATTAGTTCACTATACAAAGTCAGCTACACCTTTTCGCAAGCATACTTAGGATGTTTGGTTTATCTGTCTTTTCCTTCTGCATACTCAGGATGTTTGCAGTTTCTTTGCTTCTTGCAATGATAGCAATCACCAGAGACACCTGCTTCCTGCATTCCTGTCATTGAACAACTCCCAGTCTAGAGGGACATCTGTCCCTGCTGATTGCTATCACCGTTTGACTAGAGGTATTGCTTCATGCCCTCTGTCTTCAAGCCATGCATCTATAAAATTCCGCACAAATTTTGGCTACCTTTGAGGTAACAGTTATTGGAACTTGCACATTTGGGGATACCCTCCAGAGGAAAACAAGGTACAGCAATCTCAAATGTATCAGCTAAAGACTGCTCTTGGTTTTCAAAGGTAGTGTGAACTCAATCTCTGGTGCTTACCAAAAATTTAACTCAGCTCAAACAGATTGTTTCATTTTAAAATGTTTAACTCGTTCTTAAGCCACATGAGTACAATGTCTGAAGCTGCGGTTCTCACGTGGCCCAGCAATCTTTGATTGGGTTAAATTGGAGGAAATATTCACAGTAAAAGAACCCCTGGTGTGACTCATAATTAGGTTTACTCTACCAAAGAAATAAGCTCATTAAGCAATGTTAAGAATGTAAATATAATTTTGGAATCAAATTGGGTGAAAAAATATAGGTTTGGAACTAGAAGATGAAACATGGTGGAAGAACTACAACAGGCTGTGTTAATAATAGAAGAGAACTGATTTGCATAACAGGACTTTAAACCTGAAAATCCTGTTTAGCCTCCATGGAATAATGTATTCCAGATCAGCTTCTAACATGCAGACTTTGTTGAGAGCTCCAGGATCCTACTGCTCCTTTTGCATCTAACCTGATTTCAATCATAAAGTTTGTATTTACAAACAAAACATTATCCTTGCAACATACAACAGGAATTCAGCCTGGAGAGTGGTGCAAGCCCCCAGCTGGTAAAAAAAGCCCATGTGACAAATTTAATCCTACTCCCGTACACATTGTCAGGGACTTCTCACTGGCAGCAAAGTTTGGGAGAGTACCTCTGAGTCTTCCGGCCTTTGAAACAGGCGCTTTGCTTGTGATCTTTTCAGTGGTATTTCCAGTTTCAATGGAAGCACCGCTGTCCCAGATTTGCAGCAAGCACAGTTTGCATGGTCTGCAAAGGTGTTAGGAAGAGCAGCAGGTTTTCCTTTTGCAAGCGATATGCAGTGCCTACTCTGCAGCCTTGGTGGACCTGAGTCCTCCAGGCTTTAGAGCCAAACTAATGTGCTATGGACCAAAGCACCTACCACTGGAAGGGCATTAGTAAGACCCAGATGGTGCCTTTAAGCCTGCCTTTAGTTTTTGGTATCTTGCGTGTCCCATACAGCTTATCCAGATGTTGTGTTAATGCCTTCTGGGAAAAGTTTTCTTCTCCTCTGCTTATACCACAGCCCTGTTTCCTTTCCCACAGAGAAAACATTCCTCTAAAGCCTTTCTTCATTTCCACAGTCAGCCAGAAACTGGAAAGGCTGCAGCCTGGGGATAACTGTGAAACAGAAGTAGCTTTGGGGCAATTGTAAACAAGGTCTGCCTGCTGTGTGTTCATGGCAAGAAATCCAGTGTCCCCCATTCATACCAAGGACGTACCAGTAACAGGTCTGTTTCCCTCTGCTGAACAAAATGAAGAGCTGATTTCTGGCACTGCAAGACTGCTTGCTGCAGTGTTTGCGTGTGTTTGGTTGACTCATCCTTGGCAATTGGCACCAGGCTCACAAGGAGGAGCTATCTATATGCCCATCTGTCCATGACACTGTGAATTACTGAGCGCTGTCTCACCATGCCCCAGAGCCCTGATGCCCTGCAAACGGTTGCTTTCCTGTCTGCGAAACAAGAACATGGCCTCCAGAAACCTGCCCACAGCTGGCAGGGCAACCGCGGGCAATGGTTCAGCAGCTGCTGCTTGCTGACTTTAGTTTAGACTTTCTCAAGACACAGACATCGTGTCTGCCTTTATTTACTGGGCAGATTCCTTGACTCCGCATGGTATGATGGAGAAGAAGCTACTTGCTCTGTCGTACAGGCACTTACTCCTATGTCGCTCCCTGCCTCCCGGTTCAGAGGGCATTCAAGGGCCCTAAACCCATCATTGCTCCAATGGTCTGTGCCAGCATCCTTCAGACCTTCGCCTAATTGGCAGTTAGCAGGGTTTATGATCTTCTCTGTTACTACTTCGGTGGCATCTTAGGTGCCTCGTCTGAACGGTCGCCTCGGCGTGGGAGAAGCGGCGGGAAGTTGGTCCCGCCGGTTGCCACCACAGCGCGGGAACCAGGGCTCTCCTCCTCCGCTACCACCTCCCGGCCGCTGCCGGCGTCTAGCCCCGCCCTCTCCGCGCTTCAAAGCGCAGCCCGCTGTGCCGCGGGGCAGTACCGGAGGTCGTGAAGCAGCGCTGTGGAGATCGCGAGGCGTGAGGCGCTGCGAGGCGCAACGCTGCCGAGCGCGGCCGGCAGGTGGCGGCCGTTGCCCGCAAAGGGAAGCCGCCGGTAACCGCCACTAGGCGCCGCTTTGAGGGCCGGGCCAGGCCGGCGCTGCCGCCGGGAGGGTTGGGGCGCAGCCCGGAGGTGATCTTCGTGGCCGAGCGCAGCTCATCGGCCCCAACGGCCGGCCACAGCCCCGCCGCCTCCTGCTGAGCTCGCAGGGCAGAGTTAGGGAGAGCAGATGGCCTGAGGAAAGGAGGGCAACGAGAGAACAGGAATTTGTTTGCCTCCAAGGAGGAGCGCGGTGACTGCTTGCAGTCTGCCCTCTGACAGGGTTGTTCCGAATGTATTCACGAACAGCTGAGATGTTGAACTCCAGCAGGCATTGAAACAGTCCTCTTGATGCTGTGGTACCCAATGTTGCTGGAAAGCAAAGAACAATTTACCCTAACATTGAAAAATTACAATTTGAGTGGGAGGGTGAGTGGAAGTTGGTGACACTCAAGGACCCCTTCCACAACAGCTGTTGGGCAGGTTTGAGGATAATTGGAGTATTTTAATGAAAGGAATTAGATGCTAGGCTGTGAAAAGCAAACAACGGTGATGTCTGCTGCACTCATAGGCTTGCTGAGATGGATAAGAACAAGGACACAAACACAGATAACACAGAGAGGCTCATCTCTTCTCTCAGGGCTGGCTCTCTGCTAACTCAACTAACCACTCTGCTTCTAACTCCCCTGGCCCATCCTCCAAACTCACTTTGCACATAAGGCAGACCTTGGGGTAAGGCAGAGGGGTGGAAAGAAGGTGGAAGGGTGGTTGGGAGCCCCTCCTGGCGTCTCTGATTTCTGGGAGGGGAATTGTGTTTCTGTATTCCCTTTAATTTGTCTCTGTCTGTAACTGTTCCTGTCGTGTCTATCTCTGCTTGTACATTGTGCTGAGCTGTAAATAGAGCTTCAGTCCTTAACTTCCATCTGGCTGAGTCTCATCTGGTGAACTCGTCCGGTAACTCCCAAACCATCACACAGGTATAGATTTTGTTCTGCTCTTTTAGTGTTATACCTGAAAACGAGTGATTTTTATCTGTCAGTAAATTGGATTACCTGCCTTTTAATAGAAATGCTATTGAAACAGAGCAACTGAATGTCACTGAATCATGAAAATGAGATTATTGTGCTGCTGAAGGAATATGAAAGGACCTAGAGCTGGAGCCATTATTAAAATTGATGCGTGGCTCAATCATTGTGCCTCTTTCACACTGTATGCAATTTATTCATGTTCATGAAATAGTTTATTAAATACTGATCTTGATTTTACACCTGTTTTCATTTTGTATTGTCCTTTACACCTCATCAAAGAGGATGTACAAAGATACTATGAGCATTTGAAGTTGATAGATGCCTTGAAAGAGGAGGCTGAGGGACCAGGACTTCTTTAGACAGAGTAAGGAATGGCTTTGAGAGCACCTAACAGCAGCATCCCAGATCCTATTGGAAGGTTTACTGAGAAGCTGGATCTTGGCTCTTCCTGGCAATACATGGCAGGAGAGTAAGAGATAACAGGCCCAAACTGAAGCAAAAGAGGTTCAGAACAAATATAAGAAACTTATTCACCACAAGGGCACTGGATCAGACCACAGACAGGCTGGTCGTGCCACTGCCTGATTGCATTGAGTCTTGAGCAGCTTGGCCCTGCTGTGGACAAGATGTCACACTAGAGACTGCCAGAGGTCCTTTCCAACCTGAATGTTCCTATGGTGCTGTGAACCCATGATCATTGTTTATACATTCATATATACATATATCCTTTGGGTGATATGATTGGTCTTCTGAATTCAGTAGGCTAGGTACATTCATATCTAAAAGTATCCACTGACATGGTGTGGAAGAATGTGCCCTGGTGGCAAAGGCAGCCAATGGGATCCTGGAGGGCATTCAGAAGAGTGTGTCCAGAAGATCCAGGGAGGTTCTCCTCCCCCTCTACTCTGCCCTGGTGAGGCCCTACCTGGAATATTGCATCCAACTCTGGGCTCCCCAGATCAAGAGGGACAGGACTCTGCTGGAGAGAGTCCAAGGGAGGGCTACAAGGATGCTGAAGGGACTGCAACACTGCCTGAGGAGGAGAGGCTGAGAGCCCTGGGGCTGCTTAGTCTGCAGAGAAGAAGGCTGAGAGGGGATCTGAGCAATGTCTGTCAATAGCAGAGGGCTGGGGGTCAGGAAGGAAGGCACTTGGACAGCTTCTGCTCACTTGTGCTCTGGAACTGCAGCACAGGAAGCTCCACCTCAACATGAGGAAGAACTTGTTGAGTGTAAGGGTGAGAGAACCCTGGCACAGGCTGCCCAGAGAGGTTGTGGAGTCTCCTTCTCTGGAGCCTTTGCAGCCCTGTCTGGATGTGTTCCTGTGTGACCTGTGCTGGATTCTCTGCTCCTGCTGTGGCACTGGAAATCTCCAGAGGTCCAGTCTAACCCCTAACCCGCTGTGATCCTGTCATCCTGTTATCGGTGTATAGGTCCTGTATAAAAGTATGTTGCTTTAAACAATCTGCCAAGCTCGAATGAGGAGAGATAATATTAATAAAATGTAAGCACTCAGATTACAAGTATAGAAAGCACCCTCGCGGGGATTTTTGCTATTGCATGAGCGACCAGGGTTTGATTTCAGCAGCTTCCTTTGAATTCCACTAGGGTACTACAGAGACCTCTCACTTTTTTGATACCATTGATACTGTGAATTCTTCATCTTTAAATGAACATCACTTATCTTTCAACAGTATCAGCTCTGTCTCAAAGTGAAATTATAAACTTAAACTAAAATAATGGTTTTTTTCATTGCCTAACTTCCTTTGCTCTGAAATATGTGAATCTCAGCTGAAATAAAAGTTCAGTACTCACTAGGGAAGTCTGTTTTACTTTGTGATTGGAATGGAAAACCTGGACAGCCTCTGAAAAGTGCATTTAACATGCAATATAATATAGTTTGTGATGGTTAAATATGTTATGGGGTATGTTTTTATACCTGTTAAGCAGCTGACTTGTTGACACTGGAGTATCAGGTGGCAAGAGGCACATGGTTTGTTTAATGTGTTGTTTTTTTCAGGCATCAGGGTCCTGACATTTTGTGCTGCCTGTTGCAAAACAGCTATTCTACTTTCATCATTCATTTCTTTCTTTTTTGTACATCCAGTGCTGCAACCTTGGACTGTAAACAGACAAGTTTTGGTGTTTGTTGTGACTGTGTGTTCTACTTCATGCTGCAAAAATTAATCCAGAATATTCACTTGTCTAGCACTTTGCTGATCTAGATTTTTATTTTAAAATTTGCCCTGTGGTAAATCAGATCAGCTCTTGTAGATGTTATCTCCCTTTCTGTGTTCAGAGCCTTTCAAAATAATCAAACTTTCCCACAGACAGAATTTAGACTTTTGAGAAGATATCCATTAATCTGTTTTGAGGATCATCCAGGAAAATGTATTTGAAAACCCAGGCGCAGTGCTCTTTAAAAGAGTCTTAACACTGCACTTTTTCCCTCTGGAACATAGATTTATTTCCCACCATCTAACTGACAGAGTATAGAGTACTAGACCCAGGTCTGGTTTACTGTTGGTGCTTCTCAGAGGAGCTTCAGTGGCGCTGGTTTTCAATGGTTTGTTAGTCAATGACTTTTCCACTTTGAGGAATGCTAACAAAAAACCAAACCAAACCAAAAAACCCCACAACAAACAAACAAACAAAAAATTCTAAGTGACAAAAAGAAAACATTAATAAAAACCAGCCATCCTCCTTCCAGGTGAATGTTGCTCTTTAATCTGCTGATGGGGTTGTTTTAGGCAACTTCTCATATTTAGCTTCATTGAATGCTTTGTGAATTCTTTTGTACCTCATTTGCCACTTACTCGTGCATGAGCTTCATCTTCATACTGTCACTGATTGATTTCTTACAGGGCTCTTGAACAAAAAGGATCTGAGCCAAATTCCATGGTATTCAAAGTTTTTCTCCAGGCTTTTCCTCACGATCTGTTACTTATCAGGAGTGAAATTTACAATAGGTGCTTTGAGCTTTGGCTTAAAGACTACACTCCTGTCCTTTAGCTTTCACCAGAGATAATCCTTCAAAAAACATATGGGGATAACTTGATGCTGTTTTTTTTTTTTTCTTTTCCTTGCCTATTCTAGGAATTAGTGTCAATTAATGCTAATTCCATTTAGATTTGTAAGGATGCACATTTTCTGTGCAGACTTCAGCAGATGTTTCCGGTGTACCTTACATGAAATGCTGCAAAGGGTTGAATGTTTGCAGTGGCTGAGAGATAAATCCTGACACAGGGTTCAGTTTGTTATGCCAGTCCCAACATGTGCAGAGAGGTGAAAAGGCACAGGTAGTGATGGAAAACAGTCTGTTCCTAGTAATCACTCTTCTAATGGCAGATGAAACAAAGAGCAAGAGGAAAGATAAGCACGAACATTACTTTAGTAGTTAGGGTAAGGAGATGATTAAACCATCATTAAAACATGTCAGAAGTAGTCTGTATATAGCAGTGCCTTATGTCAATCTGATCATGTTAAAACTAAATGACCAGACTCTAAGAAGGCTAAGGAAGGAAGATGCTGATCTTTTCTCCTCTTATATGCACTTTGTGTGTGTGAGTGGAGATTTGACTTTCTAGCGCTGTTTCTTATGCTACTGAAAGCGGTCTGTCGTGACTTTACCTAGCCATTGTTGCTGCAAGGCTGTCTCAGAAAACCAGAATTTGGGGTATTTCCTGAATTTTTGTCTAGTTTTCATCAATTGTTATCATCTACACTACAGAATTGTATGGACATGTGTCTACCACTTCTCTTCCTTAAAGAAAAAACAGCCTACAGGATCTCTGCATGAGGCAGTGCAAGCTGGTTAAACCATCTCCTGGAATGAATCCTTCCCACTCCAGTACTGGAACCACTTGAAAAGTGACCACCACATTGGAGCAAACAGCCACTGTGATTCATTCTGTGTTTGGTACATTGGCACTGGAAAAATATTCTTCAGTGCATGATAAAAATAAAAATTGTATGAATCACAGGGACCTTGTGTACCTCCTGCCCTATAACTGTACCTAATCTTCATGATGTGGTAAGGTGTTTGGTGCTTCACATCAGTAGTCTCAGTCCTCTGTTAACTCTTTTACTTCTGTGCTCAGCAGAAGACAACACCAATCTCTAAGCACTTGTTTTAAAATTCTCTTGGGATGGTTACATTTTTTGGTACCATGCCACATGCACCATTATGGAACTGCATAATGATGTCTGTTGCCCCATTTATTCTATGGATGAAATAGCAGCGAGTACCCGCGTAGGGATGATGATTTGCTTTGGTCTCTAGGATTGCAGTGGAAATAACACTGTGTGCAGCATGTGGAGGAAAAAGAGATTGTGGGCTTACAGCCAAGCATCAGAAGTAGATTCAAGATGCTGCTGGACAAGAGAGGCTCATTGCAAAGGTCTTCTGCATGGCCAGATTATAACATGATGGGGGGAAAAACAGGTACTGCTTGTCAAACATCCTCTGACAATTAGCCACCAAGGCAAGAAAAGCATGAGCGTAAAAGGCTTCTTCTGCCAGGTCATAGTGAATATACCTAGTGAGGTGGAAACTTAAACCATGAATGACTTTATTGTAAATGCACAGTAATGCAAAATCTTAAGAAATCAACTCAAGAATGGTTGTGTCTGCTCCATTAAAAAGTGGCATTAACTACACAGGTAAAAGAGGTTTCTGTGTCTCTTGCATGTTTGAACCACCTGCTGAGCTTAGCCATTCATTTTAATTTGGCATTACACTTGAAATTCTACCAAGTTTATACAGGCAAGACAATTTCCAGGGAGAAATGCAGAGATCTGGTCATGAGAATGAAATATTTCAGCACTCCCACTACATGTGACAACTAAGCAAATCTGTTCTTGGTGCTTGTATTAAACCTTCCTGTGCTTAGTAATAAAATACTGTCACCTCTACCACTATGCAAGGTAATGGCAGAGGAGGTCTGTGAAGATCCCCAGTGGTTTTGTGAAAATTGAAAAGCATACTAAAAGAAGAGAGTAACGCAGAACCATCCTACAGTCTGGAGATAGTGAGGCTAATTTACAGCCTGAATGAATCTCTCATGTATTTAGGAGCTGCCTTGAATAGTAATTAACAAAACTGGGTTCAGAGTGGAAGGATGAGTGTGCCAATCTCAGGGCTCTGCATCACTGTTATTTAAGCTTCTTTATACAATGAAATATTGCAATTGCCTTTCTCCTCAGGCTAAGAAAGAGATCTCTTTCATGAACTCAATAGAAAAGAACATATCACCAGTTTTGTTCTGGACACCAAATTGGTGCTCACATTTAATTCTGCCCAACTTTGAAAAAGCTCTCTGTCTGGGGCCGAAGCACAGCCCTGGTTTTCCAGCATTCATTTAGTCATTAACATGGATAGCATGAAAATGTGAAACTAGGTAAAAATAACAACAACATTGCTTATGGAGACAGGAACCCTACATTTCAGAGCTTGAGTCAAATTCATTACTGGGGTTGAAGAAAGGAATTTTCCTTCAGCTCAGGCCATTTTGGGTCTGGATGTGCTTCTCAGGAAGCTTCCTTATCTTTCTGAAAGCTTGGGTGCAGGCCCTCCCAGAAGCAGGGATACCTTACCAGAAAAAAATAGTCTTCTGAAATGGTTTGAGAACAGGTAGCTACAGGTCTGTACATTGTGCCCACCTGTACGCATCCTTAGGTAGACTGTAAAATCGTTCCACTTGACTGCAAAGGAACAAGATTTAATTGCATTTTCATTCTACTGAAGAGTAAAGAATAGTTTCATGTTTTTAGAGATAAGGATATGCCCAATGTATGCACTTAAAATATCACATCTAATGCCCCATCAATAACCCTTCCCTTTATTAACAGATTCTGCTTCAGTATGAAAAAAACTATTCATTTTTCTGATAGTTCTAACAGGGCCTTTCTTTCAAGAAAATTAAATGGAAACATGTCTGGACTCTGATGGCACTTGTGGCTTTTGTTAACCCTGGCCAGCCTGCCCTGGGTCTCCAAACACATGCCCTGCCCATGGGCTCAGAAGCCCCACTGAAGTTCACCCCAAGGCTGCGCTGTGCTCATGCTGATCCAGACCTGCAAGTTGACATCCTGGCCTAAGTGTGACCTTGCCCTCTGACTATGGACTTGCCCAGTGATCACTGGGCTATGTCTTATGCAGGTCACCAACTCCGGGCCTGATCCTGACTCACTAATTTGCTTTATTCACTTGATCTTGGAACTGCAGCATCAGCGTCGCTCTGCTTGGATGTTTGGGTTCTGGAGCGGCGCTGGTTGCCACATCTAGGTGTGTCCTGCTTGCCACACTTGTCAGTTGTTGCTCAGGTGCAGACTTTGAAAATCTTTCCAAATCTTCTGACATTTATACAGGAAATTTTGCAAAACCAGAATGAAGCAGAGGAACTTTTTTCAGATCTAGTATTCATGTGATACGTCTATGTAATATTGCCCTCAGTTAACCTAGGGGAGAGCAAGGCACTTACTTCTGTCATTAAGCCAGCAAAACACAACCTCCTTCAGAAAGCAGTACTTGAGGAACTAAGCTTGAACAATGGGCACATGTTGTACCTTGTGGGTGGTCTGACAGCTCTGGGCACTCTCCAATAAAGTATATATTGTTATTTTTACAGTTATATTAAAACCCAAATGTTGATTCTTTTCTGTTTTCTTTCCTCTTGTCTCTCTCTGACCTCTCTCCCTTTCTCTCTCCTGTTCCTTCTTTATGGAGCCTCTGAACACCTGCATTTCTGCCCATATTGTGAACACAATGGGTTGCCCTAAAGGATCAGAGAGTTATGCAGTTGCTGCAAGGTCACTCAAACACTCTCGTTGGAATACAGTCTGTAACAAAAGATTTGCTTTAATTCCCAGCAAAACCCAATGCAAGTTACGCTTCCGTGCACAAGCAGTGAATTTTCCAGCTGTGAAATCTGCTGCAGACCATTCTGTGCTTGGGCATTAAATGAGTAAAGCTGGCAGAAAGCTGTATGTTCTTGTTGGAAGCTTTACATTCTCTCTCTCACTTTATCTCCAATAAAGATGCATTTTTTTTTTCTTTTTAAGAAAACAGACACTAGAAATGGATGACACTTGTGCATACTAAAAATGCTTGTGTTCTTATGCATAGCTTTTCAGCAGCAGTTTTCCAGGTGTTTCACACTAGCGATCACTAACACTGAGCATGTTTGACTTGGCACTTTTTCATGACTTTACTGGCAAAATTTGAGTCAAAGGCAATTTTACTGTGAATCCAGATCTAATTCATAGAGAAAGGGTGACAGAACAGTGAAGTCACAGCTCAGGTCAATGGCAAAACTGGAAAAAAATCCTAACGTGCTTTAGCTGATTGTAAAAGCACTTCTGTGTAGTGGGAAGAGAAGCCCTGTAACATAAGGATCTTAGTGTGGAAAGGATGGAGCCACACCTAGAACTGCAGACACTGGCCAGAGCAAGGCTATGGTGCCCAGCAGTATGAGAAAGACAGTGGGGATTTGGCATTGTGTCTCCTTGCTGTGGTTTCATGCTGCTACCCATTGCAGTAACTCTGGTATGTAGTCCTAGCTTTCTCATCAGCTTTCTCATCAGCTTGCTCAGTGAACACTAAAGAATAAAATAAATTACAAAGCCCCAAACCGTGACCCAAAGCCCTTGATGCACATTACACAGCAGGTTACACCTCAATCACTCATGAAACAAGGTGCTAGTCAGTGCAAGAGCTGCTTATCTTGCCTTTCTGCACTTGAACTGCATCCCCTTAGGATAAATAAAACATGACACCCTCTTCATCAGAAATCCATTTTTTGCTTCCTCTTGTATCAAAGACAGAAAAACTACCTGTAAATTCACCGGATTTTCTGATGGTGGGTTTCACCAGAATACTCTTCTCAACAAAAGGTGAGAAAAATCCAAAGACTCTGTGGTTAGCCTCTGTTAAGGGTTGTTCTGTTGGAGATGCAGTTATCAACTCTCACTCTTTATGAGAACCCATTTAACTTAGGGTCACTCAGACAGTCTGCCAAAGAGGGCATTAAGCTTTTGTTACAGGTGATGTGCACAACTGAAGAAGTATGACAGGAAAACTGTGGGAAACACAGCTCCCCACTCGAGTGGAGACAAAGGGCTCCTTTCCTTTGACTCTTTCTGCATTATCTCACTTGTGTGATCCAAGATATGGTCAGGTCAACGGGAATCTTTTGTCTGAGTTGAAAGAATATTAACTCTCAGGCATAAAGAGCAGGAGAATTTCTGAGGGGTGATTTCTTCTGCTTTGTGTGGATTTAAGTGAGAGAGTTTTTCCCACTTTTGGATTCTAATACATGGGCAAATACTATCAAAAGCAGAAAGCTACACACTCACCATAAACACTAAGGGAATAAAACAATCATTTGTGTCCTCCATTTTTATGCCTTTCTGTTTTCCACCAGTATCTGAACATATACATATTAAGTGAAGCTTGCAACATCTCAAAGTCAGTATTTAACATCCTCATTGAGAACTGAACACACTGGGGAACAGTGGAAGTGGCTGAGCATTCTGAGTTGTACAACTGGACAGCACCACTTGATACACTCTGCTACACACAGCTATGATGAGTTAAGGTCCACAGCTCTGTGTGCACATTCACCTGCAATGCCACTTCTCACAAGTTTTTAGCATAGAACAAGGTGTTTGGAATTGCCAGACACTTGATTGCTTGTCTGTGCATTTCAGCAGAGGAGTTTGCAAAAAGAGTTGTTCTTGGTTAAACAGATTTCAAATGACAAAGTGGACTTATAATTCCTTTTAAAAAAAATACTAAAGTTCACTGTGTGCAAAATAGGGAGGCACCTGTCACAGCCCTGTCCTGCCCATGTGTTTGGTAAGGACATTGCTGTTTATTTTGAGCTAACCAAACAAGGAATAAAACACTGCAGTAATCACTCTGTCACAAGCTTATGGGTTTGACTGAGTAAATCCTGCTCCTTTGATTCCTAGTTTGGTTCAGAGAGGCTTTCTTAAGCCCAGAAAGCTATCTTATTGAAATTACTTGGACTTTTGCCAGCTCGCAACCATTCCTAAACAGTACCTAGGAGACAAGAAAAATTAAGTAACTTTCCTTACTTTCCCCTGGTAGTTTCAAAGCCAGGTGCTTTGGAGTTGGCGTGCTGCTGGGTGCTGTGGGGTGACTGCTTGAGACGTCTGTTCTCTGTATCCTGGTTTGTAGTGAGCTCTCTCTGGAGGGAGACCTCTCTAGCATTGCTCTGTCCCCTTTTGTTGTTAGATGAGCTTCTCATCTTATCTTCATCAAAATCACCATCACTGTGTCTGTTTGACTGGCTTGCAGTAGAGGTTGTAGGATTGGAGGTTTTCTTCACTGCTTTCATTCCCAGAGACTTCCCTGAAGATGCAAAGGGAGGTGAGGCAGTCACTTCAGCAGCTTGGATCTCAGTGTGGGGTGATCTCAAAGCTGCAGTCGGAGATGGATTCACATCTGAGTGACTCTTGTGGGTTTCACCACCCTGGTCTGTGTTCCAGAGCTTCCCTGTAGTATTAAATCCAGTACTTCCATTCTGTAAGTCCAATAGGAGTAGCAAGAAGATTACCTCCTTCATTCTGCTGATTTCTGAATGCTACAAGGTATCTCACATTTATTTACCAAGCAAGAAGTCCTGTAGCTTCTCCCTCCTCCTGAGGTGTTGCTCATACAATGTGCCTGCTCAGAGGATGCCCTGATAGGCTTTATTTTTGTAGAAAGGAAACAGGTTTTGGTGTTTCAAAACTGACTGAGGAAGCCTGGTTTCCTGTTTCTGTGGATTCCTCTGCAGCCTGTGACCCCTTGGAGAGCAGGAGCCTGGCAGCCTTTGTGGGAGGGAAAAAAGAGGGTTCTGTAGGAGGCGGAAAAAAAGATAAAGATTAATGGCACAGTAGACATGTGGAAAAATATGTGTCATGAAATACTCCTAAGGGATAAATCCTGAAATGATGAGGTAGTTTTCCTTTCACAGGTATGCATACCATACAGAAAACAGAAGTGATTTGTCACTTGGGTATGGTTTGCACTGGTGACCCTTGCTTTGTAAAAAGGGTCAACTGGGTAAGAATGAGCTGTGCTACACAGGTCTGAACATTTGCAGGGTCTTCTCTTTTTGTTTAAGTACACTGCTTCCAAAAGTGGGGAGGTCATAAGGAAGAGGTTCACACTGTGGCCAAAATTGGACCTCAAGCCTTTGAATTAATCACTTGCCTGCAGGCCCCTGGCTGTTGGTGCCACATCCTACTTCTGTAGTTCATGTAATGATGTGCACAAACCATTCCTGCAGCATTGCCCATAGGTGTCTGGTGCCACTGAAATCTCTGTGAAGTGTGAGAAAAACCTACAAGGGCTTGGCAGAGGTGGTCCTTTCTGGGACGAGGTACATGAAGGAATTTCAGATGGTGTTAAAAAGTCACATAGGAGCAGTTGAATCCATCCTAGATAGTTGCTGACTGTAATTGAAGTTTGGACATCTAGTTCACATGCGGATCTGTGATGGTTTGGGAGTTCCCTACCCCGCCCCCCTTTATAAAACAAAAAAAACCCAAAAAACCCCAGCTTAGTTCCCTGTTTATTAACTGCCTAAGTCGTGGTTCCATTTGGCTGCAGAGATTGACCAAATCTCTGACTCTGCAGACCCTGATCAGCACCCTCCAGTCCTGCTACCCAGAGCTACTTCTTCATTCCCCCAACCTGGATTGATCCTTAGGGATGTCCCAACCCAGCTGCAGGACCTTGGCCTTGCGCCCTAACTTCCGGAACCTTCCTCTGGTTCTGTTGGATCCCAGACTAGACTCAGCCAGCTGGAAGTTAAGGACTGAAGCTCTATTTACAGCTCAGCACAATGTACAAGCAGAGATAGACACAACAGACAGGAATAGTTATAGAGATAGACAAGTTAAAGGGAATACAGAAACACAATTCCCCTCCCAGAAATCAGAGTCCCCAGGAGGGGTTCCCAACCACCCTTCCACCTTCTTTCCACCCCTCTGCCTTACCCCAGGGTCTGCCTTATGTGCGGGGTGAGTTTGGAGGATGGGCAAGGGGGGTTAGAAGCAGAGTGATTAGTTAGGTTATGCAGCGGAAAGGCCAGAAGCTCCCAGAGAGACTCTCTGTGTCTGTGTTATCTATGTTTGTGTTCTTGTTCTTATCCATCTCAGAAAGCCTAAGAGTGCAGCAAACACCACCAGTGTTTGCTTTTCACAGCCTAGCATCTAATTATTTTCATTAAAATATTCCAATTAGCTTCACACCAGCACAGGATCCATATTTATGAACCTCTGTCCATATCCCTACATATGATAGCTCAATCCCACCTGTAGACAAGAACTGGCAGGAATATTGGGAATCACCAAGTACATTCTTTCTCTTTTATGCTATGCTGTTATGATTAATTAATTACAATTAATGTTATCCTAAGACAATATTAATTTGGCTAAATACTGTTAACTTGATCTGCACAAAAGATCTGGGGAGATGGATATTCAGTATAAAGTGTAAAGGTAAGCTTTTACAGCAGGAGCATAGATGAATACTGGAGTAGGTTATCCAGAGGAGTTGTGAGATCTCCATGCCTGGAGATACTCAGAACTCTACCAGACAAGACTCTGAGTAATGTGATCTAAGCCCTGCTTTGAGTTTGGATGTGAACCTGGTGACCTTCAGATGCCCTTTTCAACCTATACTACTCTGAAATTAGTAGCTGCAAGGTGGAATGCTGCAATCAGGGGAGAAGAGAAGCAATCTTCCCTTCTCTGCTGCAATTCTGCAGCTCTCTGAGACTACAAATTAGTGTCTTGGTGAAGGAAAAGAAAAGGTAAAGGTAACTGCTGGAGAAGGCAGTCAGAGAAATATAACATGACATTTTAAATTAGGGACAAAGCACCAACAGTTGGACTGGATGATCTTGGAGGTCACTTCTAACCTTCCAACTTCTATGATTCTAACAGAACAGACCTGTCAGGAACCAAATAGTTCTGAGAGGGTATTGTTAACCTGTTCAAACCCCGTCTGGACACTGACACAAGTACTGCACTAAGCTATGGACAACGGTTCCCTGAAAGCATCCTTACACACCCAGCAACCTAACAACAACTTCTAGGCATGCTTCACTGTATTTGGAGATTACCTCAAAAACAGGCACAAAATCCTCATCCCAAGGGAGTGTGAGGACTTAGCAGTGACACGCTGTGGAAGCTGGTAAATTACTTGCAGTTCTTGTCCAAAGATATTTTCACCAAAAAACTGACCAAATAAGCAAACGACAAAACCAGACGTGGAGGACAAACCACTATGCCACTGCAGTCCAAGAAACCACTGGGATAACTCATCCTCCTTGAGTATTTGGATAACAGTGCTGTGATTTGAGTTTCCAGGTGACAGTCTGGCCTTTTAGGTGTTCCAAATGATTGGGGGTTCCATTTGCGAATATTTTATTCTTCTGTTTATTCTCTCAGCAAAGTGTAAGATTCTCGTGTGCAAATACAAAGTGCTAGGAAAGAAATGCAGTTCTGTTCCCTTTTGGAGACTGTGTCAAACTAGCACTGCTCTCTAGCTGAGATTTTAAATTAACGCCATTACTTGCATCAGCATTTGGCATCCCGTATTTTTAGAAATCTAAAGGCAAATCGAGGGGCACATTGGAATTGACTGTATTTGCAAATTCAATGCAAACTGGTTGCAAAAAAAAATTTAAATTTAAACCTTTAAATTCAGGGAAGCAAGCAGATGAGGCATGGAAGAGTATGACTTTTAGTAGATTTCACGACAACAGTGCTTAGTTTCCTGTCAGAATACCACAAAACCAAAACTTCATTGTTAATATGATTAGTAAGTGTCTCCGCTGTTGATTAAAAGATCCATAGGTACCAGTGTTCCTGACATACCTGCATGTTGGGCCAGCCTCATACAATCCTAGAATGGTAAGGTTGGAAGGGACCTCAAGGACCATCCAGTTCCAAGCCCCTGCCATAGGCAGGGACACCTCCCACTAGTACAAGTCACTCAAGACCTCCACCAACCTGACCTTGAACAACACCTCCAGGGAGGGAGCAGCCACAACCTCCCTGGGCAACCTGTGCCGGTGTCTCACCACCCTCACTGCAAACAATTTCCTCCTAACATCCACTTTCAGTTTCCCCTCTGCCAGTTCAAACCCATTGCCCCTTGTCCTGTCATTCCAAGACCTTGTCAATAGTCCCTGCCCAGTCTTCCAGTAGCCCCCTTCAGATCTTGGAAGGCTACTCTAAGGTATTCTGGAAGCCTTCTCTTCTGCAGGCTGCAGAGCCCAAACTCTCTCAGCCTTTCTCTATAACAGAGTTGCTGCAGCTCTCTGAGCATCTTCCTGGCCTCCTGTGGACTTTCTCCAACAGTTCCATGTCGTTCCTGTGCTGGGGACTCCAGAACTGCACACGGGACTCCAGGTGGGATCTGAGGAGAGCAGTGCAAAGGGGCAGAATGCCCTCCCTTGCCCTGCTGCCCACACTGCTCTTGCTGCAGCCCAGCACACAGTTGCTGTCTGGGCTGCACTCACACTGCAGGCTCACATTGAGGTTTTTCATCACCCCAGAATCCCAGGGCCTTTTCTTCAGGGTTGCTCTCAGCCATTCACCATCCACAATGAGCTACAGGGTGCTCCAGATCTGTACACAGTACTTTTCTTATAGATATTTATTTCATGAGAAAATAGAATTCATTCCTCACTCTCTGAGCAGCTCAGTCTGGAGTGAGAGTCACAGCTCCTTTAAGGGACATTTGTTTCTTTTTAAATGAGGAGCATTGTGCCAGATATGCAAAGAGCAAGTCTTAATGGATACAATCAAGGGAAAAATCATCTATAAAAATCTGTCTGGGATTCCATAAGACCACAGGAGTTCTACTCATGATGTTTTGGTTTCCTGCATTTTGCTAATCCGAGGCACCTATGAGTTATTTTCATCATTATATACACATGTAGTGGAAGGCCCAAATTATACCTGGAACACATATCCTA
>VWZE01014118.1:5588-15637 GCA_013396675.1 Eubucco bourcierii
AAAGAGATTCACATGGTGAGCAGGGCAAACTGCCTTGCTGAATGGTCACTTCTTGCAAGAGAGGTAAGCCAAGCCTGAGTAGATACACAGCAGGCTCCAAGCAGATGAACAGGTTAAGAAGCATCAGGGAGTGTGAGTCAGAGACAGACCAGTGGAGTGACACTCTGCTTTCCCAAAAACAGACTGAATCATCAGTGAGAGCCTACAATGAGGCTGAATGGAAACAAGCCCCATAGCACCACAGCAGGCAACTCCCACACACTCCCAGTTGTCCCTATATCAACGGGGCTCTGGACTTTGAGGGACAGACAAACAATGACGAAGATGAAAACACTCTCGAGGAGCTACAAAGGTAAGACAGTCAGCACCAGGGATGTGAAAAGGAAACTCCCAGGTTTGCTAAAGCCCTCTGGTTATTACATGCAGATTGGCAACAATGACATCAAGGAAGAAAGACCAGAAGCAATCAAAAGGTACATCAAGGCACCAGGGCAGATGCTCCAAGATTCAGGTGCACAGGAAGTGTTTGCCTCAGTTTATTCCATATCAAGGAGGAATATTGAGATGTTCAGAAAAACACATTTACTGATTGGGTTAACTTGCCTGCTTCCCTTCCTCCCCTGCCCACCGCTAGAGGAAGATAAGAAGAAGAAGGGAAGTGGAAAATTTTAGTTGAGTTACACGAAAGGACTTACTACTCTATAGCAAAGATATCAGATTGCACCAAAAGGCTTCAGGTTCTTCGTCTTCTTTCCTGCAGCTGCTTCTCCCCAGAACAGAAGGAGGGAGAGCAGAAACACCTGCCTGGGCAAACCAGGACATGTATAAGCCTATTTTGGCCTGTTTAAGCCTACCATAACAAAATCCCAACATTGTTTTGGTGGCACTAGCCTCTGAGCCACTCAATAAACATCATTTTCTGTTTCTTTCACTATTCCTTCCTGCTACTAAGAGTATTGATGAAAAAAATTATCTGTACCCCCAATCCTTCAACCAGTCTCCTCAATGCTTTGAAGCTGCTTTTGGTTGCTTTTGTACTTCTGGTTTCAACCTCATCATTTCCCATCTGCGTAACTGTTAAGGGATAATAATCAGAGGACTGTTCCATACTAGGCAACCTTCTGGTAGCATCTCTGACCTAGGCCCCAGGAAGGCAGCAGACTTCCCTGTGGGAGGAATCCAGCCAATACATGGGATCCACTGTTTCCCTCAGAAGGGAATCACCACTAAAAATTACCCTTCTCTTTTCTTTAAGGGTACAAATTCAATGCAAGGGACACACTGCCTTGCTTTAGGCAACCCCCTAGATGGTATCTCTTCTGTATTCGCATTTGCTTCACCCTCAACCTCCAGTGCCCCATACTTGTTTTGCAAGGGTGACCTGGGAGGGTGAGGGGGACTGGGAGAGATTTCCCTTGCCTCTCATATCCATTCCCCCTGTTTCTTGGGTTACCTGTCTCATCTAGAGGGGTCCACAGAGCCTGGTTCTACAAGTCTAGCTTGCTTTCACATTCTCTCACAGTCCTTAGTCTTATCACTTCCTCCTTCAAAAACAACCACCAGGCTGAGCAGATCATAGAATCATAGAATCATAGAATCATAGAATGGTAAGGTTGGAAGGGACCTCAAGGATCATCTAGTTCCAACCCCCTGCCATAGGCAGGGACACCTCCCACTAGTACAGGTTACTCAAGGCCTCATCCAATCTGGCCTTGAACACATCCAGGGAGGGAGCATCCACAACCTCCCTGGGCAACCTGTTCCAGTGCCTCACCACCCTTACTGTAAAGAACTTCCTCCTAACATCTAGTCTAAATCTCCCCTCTGCCAGTTTAAGCCCATTGCCCCTTGTCCTGTCATTGCAGGACCTTGTAAATAATCCTTCCCCAGCCTTCCTGTAGGCCCCCTTCAGATACTGGAAGGCTACTATCAGGTCCCCTCGAAGCCTTCTCTTCTCCAGGCTGAAGAGCCCCAACTCCCTCAGCCTGTCCTCATAGGAGAGCTGCTCCAGCCCTCTGATCATCTTTGTGGCCCTCCTCTGGACCCGCTCCAACACTTCCATGTCCTTCCTGTGCTGAGGGTTCCAGAACTGCACACAGTACTCCAGGTGGGGTCTGACGAGAGCAGAGTAAAGGGGCAGAATCACCTCCCTTGCCCTGCTGGCCACGCTTCTCTTGATGCAGCCTAGGACTCGGTTGGCTGTCTGGGCTGCATGTGCACACTGCAGGCTCATGTTGAGCTTTTCATCAACCCAGACTCCAAGGTCCTTTTCCTCAGGGCTGCTCTCCAGCCATTCACCACCCAGCCTGTATTTGTGCTTGGGATTGTGCCTACCCAGGTGCAGGACCTTACACTTGGCCTTATTGAATTTCATCAGGTTGGCCTGGGCCCAACTCTCCAGCCTGTCCAGGTCCCTCTGGATGGCATCCCTGCCCTCTAGCAAGTCGACTGTGCCACACAGCTTGGTGTCATCTGCAAACTTGCTGAGGGTGCACTCCATTCCTCTGTCCATGTCACTGACAAAGATGTTAAACAGCACTGGTCCCAGCACTGACCCCTGAGGGACACCACTTGTCACTGGTCTCCAGGTGGACATTGTGCCCTTGATCACCACTCTCTGGGTTCGACCATCCAGCCAATTCCTTATCCAGCGAGTGGTCCATCCATCAAGTCCATGCTTTTCCAGTTTGGTGACCAGGATGTCATGTGGGACAGAGTCAAATGCTTTACTCAGGTCCAGGTAGATGACATCAGCTGCCTTTCCCTTGTCCACTGTCGCTGTGACTTCATCATAGAAAGCCACTAAATTTGTCAGGCAAGATCTGCCCTTGGTGAAGCCATGCTGGTTCCCACCAATCACCTCTGCTTTGTTTTCCATTTGCCTTAGCAGGACTTTCAGCAGGACTTTCATCATCCACCTGTTTACACCTAACACAGGTGTTTTCTCTGCCACTCTCCACTTCCAGTGCCAGACTCTGGCACTCTCTGCAGCCAGAGGCCTGAATGCATATCTGTTTGTGTACAGCCTCTGTCTGGGTACCCACAGCTTTTCTACAACAGCCTTTGGCTGAGCTGTAACCATGGCTGGATCTCTTGGGGTGTGATGGTTTGGGAGTTCCCCACCACTCTGCTCTATGAAAATCACCCAGACTAAGCCATCTGGAAGTTAAGGACTGAAGCTCTATTTACAGCTTAGCACAATGTACAAGCAGAGAGATACACAATAGACAGGAATATTTACAGAAATATACAAGTTAAAGGTAATACAGAAACACAATCCCCCTCCCAGAAATCAGAGTCCCCAAGAGGGGCTCCAAACCACTCTTCCACATTCTTCCCACCCTCTAAGGTAGAGACCTTATCCCAGGGTCTGCGTTAAGTGCAAGGTGAGTTTGGAGGATCAGCCAGGGGGGTTGGAAGCAGAGTGATTAGTTGGGTTACACAGCCTCAAAAGCCCAGGGAGAAAAACACACTGACTCCAACAGACAGAGAGGCTCTCTGTCTTACCTATGTTTGCATGCTTGTTCTATACATCTCATCAAGCCTATGAATGAAGTAGACATCACCAGTGTTTTTTTTTCTTTTCCACAGCCTATAACCTATTTATTTTTCATTAAAATATTCCTATTATCCTCAAACCAGCACATGGGGCAACTGACCTTGCAGGCTTCTAGGACACTCCTTCATGAGTCACCCCCAATTGGCCTTGCTCAGTACACAGGAATCACAGATCCCTGCACTCCTAGGGGTTTAAATACCCCATGGTGGCTGGGGCCACCCATGCCTGTCCCCACCTCCCTTGCAAGAGAAACTGGAACCCAGTACGGGGTTGCCGACTTCTCTCAACTTCCTATTTACAAAAAGCCCACATGGTCACCAAATTTAAAAAACACTGATTTTCCAGTATGCTGTTGGGTCTGACTGGTTGCAGTGGTGGTCACTTGGCTGTTCTAAGCAATTGATTTGGGTTGGGGTAGCAGACAAGAACTGGCTGGAGACATCTAGACACTTCCTAAAAGAGTTTCTAAGGCTAAAGATGAAGTTGTTGTAGAGAAATGCATGACTTCTTCCTTCCAAACTAATTCATCAACAGATAGAGGATGTTCCTACTATTAAATTTACATCTAAAGGAATACAAAGTAACACAGTGATATTTGAGAAAATATAATAAGAGATGTAAGATCACTGTTAAGATATTTCACTTACAATAAACCATAAAAGAGAAATAGGAAGTAGAAATATTGAGAGGTTCAGAAAAATGCATCTGATAAATACTTGACTCAAAGGATGGTGCCAACAATTCAGCTTAGGGTTTTTTGATCATGGGGAGGTCTACACAGCACCTGGCCTACTGAAACCAGATGGGGTTCAGATGACTGAGGGGGAAGAGGATCCTGAGTCATGAACTGTCAGGGCTCATAGAATCATAGAACGGTAAGGTTGGAAGGGACCTCAAGGGTCATCTAGTTCCAACCCCCTGCCATAGGCAGGGACACCTGTGGAAAGGGACAAGTGGAAAGGGAACAAAACCATGATGACCTTAGGAATGGCATAGCAATGCAGGAGGTAAAATCATAAGCCCAGACAAAGATCACCTGTACTTCGTTGAGGGCTCTAAGCACATCATCAGGGGCCCAGTCTTTATACAAATGCACACATCATTGGCAATAAACAGGAGGAGCTGGAGATGCTGGCATGCCTGCACTGCTCGTATCTGATCGGCATCATGGAAATGTGAATCCTGTGATTGCTGTGTTGGACTAGAAAGGTACAAACTCTTTAGGAAGGACAGACAGGGGAGATGAGGAGGCAGTGTTGCTGTCCACATCAGCTACCAGCTAGAGTGCACAGAGTTCCACCTGGTGAGTGAAGAAGAGAAGGCTGAGTGCCTATGGGTTACAGTGAAAGGAAGGGTAGAGTACATTACAGCAGGGGTCTGCTACAGACCATCTAACCAAGAAGACCAAGTGGATGAAACCCTTCATAGACAGATAGGATTCGTTGCTGATTTACAAGCCCTGGTCCTCACAGACATGTTTAATCACCCCAGCATCATTTGAAGAGACAACGCTGCAGGGCATAAGCAATCCAGGTGATTCCTGGAATGCATTGATGATAACTTCCTCCTCCAAGGACCAACAAAGACCTTGTCCTCACCAACAGGGAGAAGTTAGTTGAGAATGTGAAGTTCATGAGCAGCCTTTGCTGCAGTGGCTGTGAGATGGTGGAATTTGAGATTCTCAGGACAGTGAAGTGCAGGATGCTCAGTAAGCTTGAAATCCTCTCCTCCTCCTCCTCAGACAGAGGCTGCACAAAAATATGTACACATCCGTGCCCCTGGCTGCAGAGAGTGCCAGAGCCTGGCATTTGAAATGGAGGGTGTCAAGAGACAACACCTGTGTTAGGTGTGAACAGGTGAATGATCTGACAGCTATGGGAAGAGCAACTGTCATCATCTGCCTGGACTTGTACAAGGCATTTGAGACTGTCCGCATGACATGGTTGTCTCTAAGATGGAGAGGCGTGGCTTTGATGAATGGTCCCCTGGTGAGTAAGGAGCTAGCTGGACAGATGGACTCAAATGATTTTGACCAATAGGTCAATGTCTGGGTGGAAACCAGTGACAAGTGGAGTTCCTCAGGAATCTGTTGTGTGTCCAATGCTGTTTAACATATTTGTAAATGACATGGATAGTGGCATCAAGTGTACTTTCAACATGTTTACCGAGCACACCAAGATATGTGGTGCGGTGGACTCACCTGGGGGAAGGGATACCATCCAGAAGGGTGTTGGCAGACTTGAGAAGAGGGTCAGTGCCAGTTGCATAAGGTTCAACAAGTCAACGTGCAAGGTCCTGCTTCTGGGTCAGGGCACCCACAGGCATAAATACAGACTGAGTGTACAGTAGGTTGAGGGTAGCTTTGAAGAGTCTTGGGTATATTGATTAAGAAGAACCTCAACATGACCCAGCAGTGCACTCATGCAGCCCAGAAAGCAAATTGTATCCTAGGCTACATCAAGAGGAGTGTAGTTAGCAGGTAAAGAGAGGTGATTCTTCCCATTTACTTTGCTCTTATGAGACCCCACCTCAAACAGTGTCTCCAGTTCTGCATCATAAGAAGGACACGGAGTTGTTGGAGCGAGTCCCAAGGAGAGCCATAAATACGATCCAAAGGCTGGAATGCCTCTGCTATGAAGATAGGCTGAGGATGCCAGAGTGATCCAGAGGGACCTTACAGCTACCTTATAATACCTGAAGGGATCCTACAGGAAGGCTGGAGAGGGACTTTTCACAAGTGTGTCTAACAATAGGACAAGGTTTTAAGGTGAGGGAGAGTAGATTTAAAATGGATCTCTAGGAAGAATTTCTTCAATATGAGGGTAATGAGACTCTGGAACAGATTGCCCAGGGAGGTTGTGGATACCTCTTCTGTGGGGATGTTGAAGGCCATTTTGGATGAAGCCTTGAGCAGCCAAGTCTAGGTGAAAGATATCCCTGCCTGTGGCAGGGAGGTTACAGTAGATAATCTCTAAGCTCCCTTCTGGCCTAGGTCATATGGGTTTAAACTGGCAGAGAGGAGATTTAGACTAGATGTTAGGAGGAAGTTCTTTCCAGTGAGGGTGGTGAGGCACTGGAACAGGTTGCCCAGGGAGGTTGTGGCTGCTCCCTCCCTGGAGGTGTTGAAGGCCAGATTGGATGAGGCCTTGAGTGATCTGCAGTAGTGGGAGGTGTCCCTGTCTATGGCAGGGGGTTGGAACTAGATTGTACTTGTGGTCCCTTCCAATCTTACCATTCTATGATACTATGATTCTATGATTTAGTATTTCTATGATTAAGTTAGTGTTCATAATTTTCATTACATGGAAGGCTTTTCTCTCTACAAAGTGCCTTTAAGCTAATATCTGCAGCACTGTCCTGTCATTGTCCTTGCATGCTTAAGTAGAAAAATAAACAGGAGAATAAATTTTACTGTGTGTGACTTTAAATAAAGACTCATCTAAAGATAAAGTGCTTCTTGTTTTTCTAGTTAGCATGAGTGGGAAGGAAGAGGCTCTATGCCCTGTGTTGTTCATGTATTTTTGCATTTGACAGTGCCTGGGGGAAAAAACAGGAAAAATTAAAAAAAACAAAAACAAAAAAACAAAACAAAACAAAACAAAAAAAACACCAGAAAAAAACCAAAACCAACAAACAGAAAACCTAATTCTGTAGTTGGAAACAGAAACATTGTACTTTTTCTGGCTATGTAAATAAACCAACTTTTTTTCTCCATAACTGATTTAATTAAATAAAAAAAAAAAAAAAAAGACTAAACCAAAAAGACTTTTTGCAGAGTTGCTATTCATTATTGCCAAATAACTCCATATCCATCTAAACTAGTAATCTGCTATATACTTGGAATTCATTCCTGGCAGAGGGTTAACTGAATATTGCCATTCCCATGGGTGATGCTCAAATGCAGTATTCTAGCAGTATCATTAATTTTTGCACACTAACAAATCTCAGTAGCTATATCAACTTGAGTGCAAATTTCCATCCAATGTTTTAATCTCACAAAAAGCTAATGTCAGAAATACTTATTTCTCTTTCTTCATTACTACAGATGTTTTTGTTTTCCTTAACAGACAGATCATAGGCCACTACCAGAGGCATTGTATCACCTAAAAGTAGCTACAGTTCTACCCCAACAGGTCATCTGTGTAAAAACTTCAACTGAAAATAAAAGTCCCTGTTCCATACTGAGGGCACCATTATAAAACCAAACTAGTAGGAAAAGACAGTGCTAAAAGTAGAATGTTAATTTTTCCTTAATTTCTGATTCCATAAGTGTTTATCAGAATGTGATAGCATGATTTTGCAGAATCATAGAATCATAGAATGGTTAGGTTGGAAGGGACCTCAAGGATCATCTAGTTCCAACACCCTACCATAGGCAGGGACACCTTCCACTAGTATAGCTCAATCAAGGCCTCCTCCAACCTGGCCTTGAACACCTCCAGGGAGGGAGAATCCGCAACCTCCCTGGGCAATCTGTGCCAGTGTCTCACCACCCTCACTGCAAAGAGCTTCCTTCTAACATCCAGTTTCAATCTCCCCTCTGCCAGTTTAAACCCACTGACCCTTGTCTTGCCATTACAAGACCTTGTCAATAGTCCCTCCCCAACCTTCTTGTAGGCCCCCTTCAAATACTGGAAGGCTATAAGAAGAAATAGATGATAAAGAGTTCTAATCTAAGTTCCTATGAGAGTGACATCAGGGCAGTCACAGAAAATACAACCCTAGCACTACCAACAGATTTTCACTTACTTTAAAAAAGCACAGACCAAGCAGTTACTGCATTAAGTTTAAGCTCTAATCTCTCTGTGCATTAATTTAAAATCCTACAGGAAAACATAGTCTACAGCACTAATAAAGGTGTATGGTAACTGAAATCTGCATTTAAAAGTACTTTTGGATGAGTTTTTTTTTAGTTACACGGTCAGAGCTGATCCACTTCATTGAAATAATTCAATATACATCCAAGAAGAGAAGTAATATTTCCTAACATAGAAAAACCTTCCCAATGCAAGTCTACACAATCTTATAAAATTTTAAATAGTGTTCTTCAATGCTATACTAGATAAGTGATGCTATTCTATTATGAGTCTTGTTCTATGTTTTATTTCTTCATTAAAGCAAATTTGTCCAGTTTTCTGAGTCTCAAAGTTTTCTTGCATGATGCCCTGACTCATTTCCAAAGTCATGCAATGACAGGACAAGGGGGAATGGGTTTAAACTGGAAGAGGGGAGATTTAGACTGGATGTTTGGAGGAAGTTCTTTACAGTGAGGGTAGTGAGACACTGGCACTGGTTCCCCGGGAAGGTTGTGGCTGCTCCCTCCCTGGAGGTGTTGAAGACCACGTCAGAGGAGGCCTTGACTGACCTGTACTAGTGGGAGGTGTCCCTGTCTGTGACAGGGGTTGGAACCAGATGATCTCTGAAGTCCCTTCCAACTTTACCATTCTATGATTCTAGATTTTCAGATGCAGTTCACTTCATAACTTGCCTAGAATTCCTTAAAAATTCAAGAGCAACTATATCAGTTTAAGACAAGGCACCAAATGTCTGGCTTCTCCTTGTTATGCTACTGTTATTGGTCTACATGGAACTGCCTGAAAGAGTGGTAACCTTATAAAAAAAATCAGTCTCAAGGATGATGTGGTAAGGAGCATGTATATGATCAGACAGGCATATTGCAATCTGTTAAAAAGTTTTGATAGAAGTCACCAGAGAGCACTTAGGAGAAGGCAAAAACATCCTTAGTATTGAACAGCAAAGGCTATCCAAACCTTTTAATGCAGCCTCCAGAGGTAAGCCTGAGAAAGCTTGATTGAATTCCGAATATTTTTACTTTTATGTTGACAAACTGATGCCACCAAAAATCATAAAAGTGAAGTTTAGTTGACAAAATTGGCAGCAACAGCATTTTTCACAGCAAAGGAAGCATTTACCTGCTTGCTGCAACAGAGAAGGAATAAGGAACAAATTAAATAAAAAAGTAAATATCCTCCTGCCGAAAATTTAAAAGGCCATTTAAATTGCACAGTCTTTGCATTCACATTTGTTTTCAGCAAACCTTCCTCTACTGGTTGCACCTGACTTTCTGAGTTTTTTTTTTTTGTTTTCATTAACTTTGAGTGAATACATGACAATACCAATACTGGAAAAGAAAGCAATGTATGTAAATTGGCTTAAGACTCTCAACCATTAGCTTTTATTTTATATTACCATAAGCTTTGTCAGGATGTCTAAAATTGTGTTTTCTTTCTCTTCTGCCTGAGTCAACAACTCACTGGTGCCCTAAAGAGCACTCAACAGTGGCATAAACCCAAAAAAAAGTAGCTTTGGCATACTGGCCAGTACTTTCATAGGAACATAGAATGGTAAGGTTGGAACAGACCTCAAGAATCATCTAGTTCCAACCACCTGCCATAGCCAGGGACACCTCCCACTACTACAGATCACTCAAGACCTCATCCAATCTGACCTTCAACACCTCCAGGGAGGA
>VWZE01014118.1:15992-63658 GCA_013396675.1 Eubucco bourcierii
TCATGTTGAGCTTTTCATCAACCCAGACTCCAAGGTCCTTTTCTTTAGGGCTACTCTCCAGCCATTCATCACCTAGCCTGGATTTGTGCTTGGGATTGCTTTCCCCTCCATAGTTGCCATTTTAGTATCAAAATCATTGATTCAATGAGGTGAAGGGGAAAAAATTAACACACAAAGTCACTCAAAGTCAGATATATTATATATTTTATTATACATATAGTATTTCTTGAGTAGAAAAAACAATTTATTTTTTTCCAGTAGTACCCTGCCTGCGTCATGACAGGAAAATTTGGCAACTGTTTTACAGAACTGGAGAAAACACATCTTTCATCATTTTTTCTATTCACATATTTCTATATATGTGTGCAAAATATGCCTCAGGAACTGATTTTATGACTAGGCCGTGAAGACATTTGAGAATCCAGTAAACATGTGAAAGAACATCTGCCTTCTTATCTACCTTTTTATCTTAAGTTAAAAAATTCCCAAACTTTATCCATTTGTGATGAATTCCAAGAACAATTATAATGAAGTGACAGAGATTTTCTATTTCCTTTCTACAAGAGAAAAATTACAAATAACACCTTGTATTTGTGTAGCTATATATATACATCATGTGTCGAGTACCATTATTTTAAATACATCTCTACCATCTGCTAGAGCCCTAGAATTCAAACAGCAAATATTCTAGAATTGTGATACCCTAGTCTAAGATAAAATGTGCATATAATCAAAATATTACAGTTAAGCCTAGTCTAAGAAAATTATGTTCTTCACAGTCATATGTTCTTCACAGTCATAGAATCATAGAATGGTAAGGTTGGAAGGGACATCAAGGATCATCTAGTTCCAACCCCCTGCCATAGGCAAGGACACCTCCCACTAGGACAGGTCACTCAAGGCCTCCTCCAACCTGGCCTTCAACACCTCCAGGGAGGGAGCAGCCAGAACTTCCCTGGGCAACCTGTACCAGTGTCTCACCACTCTCACCGCAAAGAACTTCCTCCTAACATCCAATCCAAATCTCCTCTCTGCCAGTTCAAACCCATTGCCCCTTGTCCTGTCATTATAAGACCTTGTCAATAGTCCCTCCCCAGCTTTCCTGTAGACTCTCTTCAGATACTGGAAGGCCACTATAAGGTCTTCTCGATGCCTTCTCTTCTGCAGCCTGCAGAACCCCAACTCTCTCAGCCTGTCCTCACAGCAGAGCTACTCCAGCCCTCTGATCATCTTTGTGGCCCTCCTCTGGTCCTGCTCCTACAGTTCCATGTCCTTCCTGTACAGGGGTCTCCAGAACTGCACACAGTACTCCAGATGGGGCCTGACAAGAGCAGAGTAAAGGGGCAGAATCCCCTCCCTTGCCCTGCCGGCCACACTGCTCTTGATGCAGCCCAGGACTCGATTGCTGTCTGGGCTGCATGTGCACACTGCAGGTTCACACTGAGCTTTCCATCAACCCAGAACCCAAGGTTCTTTTCCTCAGGGCTGCTCTCCAGCCGTTCACCACCCAGCCTGTCACCTAAAACAGAAAATCACTTGTGAAGCTAGAGAAGCACTGTCCGCTCCTACAGTAACATCATGAGCCACAGGAAATTTCCTGCTTTTTATGAATCCTCACTGGTTAACATTCACACAGAATATATAAGATTCATTTTTAATCACAAAAGAAACACAGTCTTTATTCCCTCATTTGCAGAAAAACACTTTAGAAAGCGACTCATCCATAAGATCCTTCCCAAACAGGAACAGCATATGAAAAGCACTAAAAATCTGTCCTGCAAGTTTCTTATTATTGAACCATGAATAAGTTCGTGTTTATGACACAGAAATACTAACAGAATCCTTCAAATGAGATGCAGTCAAAACAATGCTAAAAGCAAACCACAGAAACAGAGTAGCCCAATCTCTTTGAGAAAATCTGAGATTTGGTGATTTGACATAATTCAACATTACATAATTTGATGTTTGCAGTGGTATCTTTAAGAAGAAATATAGTGAAAGAGAAGTAGAAATAAATTGGGTTATACAACTTTTGTTTTAACATATGGCATTAGGCTACAAATCCTTTTCCTAAAATTATTATTTGTTGTCGTGAGACTAATCCTTTTCACTGATGTTACAATTTCTGTAGTTTGTACTGGGGTTTGGTTGTGACTCTTTTGTTTTGTTTTGTTTGTTGTTGGTTGGTTGGGTTGGGTTTTAGTTTTTTGGTGTGGGTTTGGTTTTTTTTTTGGGGGGGGGTTGTTTTTTGGGAGGTGGGTTTTGTTTGTTTGTTTCCTTGTTTATTTTTTTGTTTAATTATTCTGTCATAGTTTTGCTGGGACTGATTCCCAGGACAGATATGGGCTGCAGACCATTACCAGTTCTGAATCAGCCGTGAGAGCTGACTGGAGTTAGCTTCCAGGTCTATCCCATGCCATGACCATCAGACTCATTATAAAGGAGGAAGCTTACTGAGGTAAGGTTTCTTGCTTGGATTTTTTCCTGCTATTGTGTTTCTCTTTCTGCTTTAAAGAACTGGTTTCTTTGACGCTGTGACTGCTGTTTTTCTTCTGGACCAAGAGTACTGTTATGTATCTTTTACTGACATTGTGCAATGGTTTAGTACAAGGGTTAACCTGCTTGCTCCCCAAACACAAAAGTGAGGGGAAAAGTAACTTGCACAACTCAAAGTTGAGATAAAGAGATGAGTTTAACAAGTTTAATAAGATATCATAATCACAGTACATAATTACCTTAGCTAATAAACTAATTAATCTAATAATACAATGCACTATTACCTTCGCTTAGTCTTTTTGCAGAAGAAACAGTGAAATTTAGGGAAAAAAACCAGCATAAAACAGAAACCCAAATCCAGCACCTACCCAACTCCCACCCATTCCACCCCCATGCCTGCAGGAAAAAAGCCAACACCCAAGAACCTGGAACCCAGAAGCAGCAACCAGAACAGGAATCCTCCCTTGTTGCAATGTGAACTTCAAACCCCAAAATACTTTGCTCCAGTTAGCACTTCCATTTTTTGAAGCTGGCATGACTGCATCATGGTATGAATAACGGCAGCAGATTCGACTCAATCCATGACACACTGATATTAATTTGGACTTTTTATTAGATCTTTTTAAATTTCAGCCTGTGAGTTTTCTCTCCTTTTCCTGATTCCTGTTCTTTGCTGTGGAAGAGTCATTGAGTGATGGTAGCTGCTGTAATTTAGCCTCAGCTAGACCTTGCTGTATTGCTTTAACATAAGAAATACTAAAGCAGCTATGAAATACTTCCCACAGGTAAAAATATGAACATATGTACGTTGTTAAAATACAGCTTCACTGTAATTCCCTAGTAACAAAGTTGTGATTCTGAAAACTTATATATAAGTCACTTATTCTGCTAACTCTTAAAGTTCATTGCACTTTCCACAAGCACTTCTGTAACTGACAGGCATCATCAGACCTTGTAATTGCATCACCTTTTTTTACCCCCACATTTCTTTATTTGCACTTTTGAATAGCAGTTCAGCATTTAATTTAGATTTTAGTTTGTTTATAGCATCTGCAAAATGTAATTCTTAGAGTATGCTTCACAGTATAGGGGCATGCTGGGGGTTCTTGGTAGTGGGCTTAGGCCTTTTGTTCTGTAATAGTTTATGAATAGTGTCTTACTTCTCTGTCAAAAAGAAGGCTTTAGGCAAAAATGATATTTATTATTTTATGTACTTTACCTACTGTGTTCGCTTCCACTTTCTTTATCCATCGGCTGAGATTTCAAACACCTATTTTAATGCTCCTCTCAGTGTGAACTTACTTCCATTATCTCCATCAGAGAGCTCCAGCTGTGTTTTCAGAGAAAATGGCTGCAATTGCATTTCACTGTGAAGTCAGTCTTTTTGTGGTTTAAATATTTCAGCGGTAAGAACACTTACAAGTCCTCTAGTTATACTGTCAGAAAAAAATATCAGTCCCTCATTACTAAGAAGGTAGTCCCTGTACCACTCAGATTTAGGCAGTTCTAAATGTGTAAGTGTGTAGAAACTTTGATGGAAAACACAAAGGTAGCTGCCAAGTTATTGACAGGGTTAAGCAACAACACAGCAGATTTTTTTCCCCTCCTTGTGATTTTGAATCTGAACACTAAAATAACAAGGTTAATTTTAAGTGCTTAAATACCTCCGTGCATCTAGTACACAAAAATACAGTGTGGAGCAAACTTCATGTTGCAACAGTACCTTTACCATTGTTTTTACTGTGATTCCCTCATTTGACTAGGAGACAGTCTGGTGTTTTCCACATTACATTCTTTTCATATGTAAAGAATCTGCAGCAAGCAAATTCTCTCCTCTCCTTCATCCTCTGAGCTATTTTAGAAAGCTTTGCAGGGGTATGTAATGAAGTGCATATGAACATGGCTCCCTCTAGTGATTACTTTTAGAGGCTCCAAGAGTCTTGCTACAAAAACAGCAGGTACATTTTGTGCCTTTGAGTTTCATCACGTTTGAGTGCAGGAGATCTTTATGTTTCATGCAATAAGTATAAAATGCATAGAGAAAGCAGCCTTGCTGAAGTGGCTTCTATTCTGTATATCAAGGATTCCCTCTTCATTAAAAAAAAAGTAAGTATCTGTATATATATATATATATATATATATATATACAGATGTTAACATATATTTAATACAACAATATATAATTCCTATATTGTCATTATATTAATCATTTAACAATTATTATTAATATATTATTGGCATATTAATAATATTATTAACCTTTATTTGTCTAGTTATCTAATTTTTAAAATTTATTTATTTCTATTATTGTAAGGAGAACAGTTTCAAAATTAATAATAATATTATTTTTTATATCCAGGCAGAGATTGTAAATAACTATGAAAACTGTTTATTAACATTAAATCTCGCCAGAAACCTTATTTACAAGGTTCAAAACCGCACAGATTGGAAATCTACACATACAGGAAACAGGTAAACTGGAACTCTTTAAAGGCAACNTGTTAGAGGCTTTGGAGTTTTCTCAGGCTCCTGGGTGCTTCAGAAGAAGGAAGCAAACATCTCTGACCTGGTCCTGGCTCTCTTGGCAGCAGGCTCTCATGTGCAGGCAGATGTCTTGCGATGTGCAGTCCCGGCACGGTGTCACGCTGGCTGTGCAGGCCGAACGCGTGGACGAACGTGAGCCTGATCCTGCTCATCGGGGTCCCACCCAGCTCAGGATCAATGAGGTAGTAAGCAGACCCGGATGCAATAGCAGAGAGCACAATAGCACCAAGCCCAATGTGCTACCTGCTCATTCTTTATATCCATTTCAGCCCTAGACTGATGGGCCTTTGGACATAGATTAGCCAATCAGGATGGCAGTTTGCCCAGTTTGCCCACATTAGGTGAAGCTGGGGCTTTTGTCCCCTTTCCTGTGGCCACCATCCCCAACACAGAGGGAGGGGGAGCAGGGGAGCATGCCTGGGCAAGCCAGGACATCTACAAGCCCACCTTTGGCCTATTTAGGCCTACCACGACAATTATTTCCCACTTATATTTCAAGCCTGTATTTATCTAAGTACAAAACTTCTGTCTGCTGTTAGGGCATTCCTGTTTGTTCACAAGCTTTAACAGGACTCCAAAAGTTGTCTAACAAGCTCAGTGACAGGAGAATTGCACTTCATAGAATCACAGAAGCATCCAGTTGGAAGAGACATCAAAGATTATCCAGTGCAACCTTCGACCCAGTTTAGGATCAATTCTAAGACATGTCCCTAAGCACCAGGTCCACTGTCTGCTTAAACATCCCCAGGGATGGCAAGTCCACCGCTGCTCCAGGCAGACCATTCCAATATTTGATAACCCTCTCTGTGAAGAAATATTTCCTGGCATCCAGCTGAACTTCCCCTGGCACGGCTTTAAACCATTTCCTCTAGTTCAGTCACTTGATGCCAAGGAGAAGAGGCTGACCCCCTCCTCACTCCAACCTCCCTTCAGGTAGTTGTAGAGAGTGGTGAAGTCTCTCCTCAACCTTCTCTCCTCCAGACTGAACAACCCTACCTCCCGCAGATGCTCCTCATAGACCATGTGCTCCAAGTCCTTCACCATTGTACTTCTTTTAGTGAGGGGCCCAGAACTCAACATAGTACTTGAGGTGTGGCCTCGCCAGTGCTGAGTACAGGGGTATGATCACTTCCCTGTTCCTGCTGGCCAACACATTTCTAATACAAACCAGGTTGGTTGTGGTGGTTTGGGAGTTCTTTCACCACCACCACTTTGAATCACCAGACTAGCTCAGACAGCTGGAAGTAAGATGAAGCTATATTTTACAGCACATATTTACAGGCATCTATACAGAATATTTACAGTTATATACAAGTTAGAAGTAATAGAGAAGTTTAAAATCCCTCCCTAGCAGTGAGACTGCCCTGGAGGGTTTCCCAACCAACTCCCCCGGCTTCTTATCTCAGAAATAACCAAAATAAACCCTCAGTTGAAAGCTTAGGTGATTAATTTGTAGATAAGCAGGGCTGAGATGCCAGAGATGATAAAGGGGTTAGAAGGAAATTATTAGATAGGTTTCATGCAGAGGAGTGAAGGCACGACACAGACTGAAGAAGAAGTGTGTGACTTTGTTTATATTTTGACTGTTTATGTCTGTCAGCAGAACCAATGAGTGATCCAGACATCAGCAGTATTTTCTTTTTCACAGATAATGATCTAGTTTCTCTCCTTAAAATATTCTGTGCTGGTCTGAGGCTAACTGGAATATTTTAATTAAAAAAAAATATATATATAGGCTGTGAAAACAATGGTGATGTCTACTTCACTCATAGGCTTTCTGAGATGTATAAGAAAAGAATACAAAACAAAGAGACCCTGGCTCAGATACTCTTGGGCTGTCTAGTTTATGGCCTTCTCCTCTCTGCCGAGTGACCTAACAAACTACTTTCCTTCTAACCCTCCTGGCCGATCCTCCAAACTCACTTTACACATAAGCCAAACCTTGGGGTAAGGTAGAGGGGTGGGGAGAAGGTGGAAGGGTGGTTGGGAGCCCCTCCTGGTGTCTCTGATTCCTGGGAGGGGTGTTGTGTTTCTGTATTACCTTTAACTTGTATATTTCTGTAAATATTCCTGTCTGTTGTGTATACATCTGCTTGTATATTGTGCTAAACTGTAAATGGAGCTTCAGTCCTTAACTTCCAGGTGGCTGAGTCTAGTCTGGGTGCTTTTTTCATAGTGTGGGGGGGTGGGTAACTCTCAAACCATCACATATTCCAATTAGCCTCAAACCAGCACAGTGCCATTGGCGTTCTTGGCCACCTGGGCACACTGCTGACTCACATTTAATCAACTGATATGGACAGAGGAATCAGTGCACCCTCAGCAAGTTTACAGGTGACAAGAAGCTATGTGGCACAGTCGACTTGCTAGAGAGCAGGGATCCATCCAGAGGGACCTGGACAGGCTGGAGAGGCGGGCCCAGGCCAACCTCATGAAATTCAAAATCCAAGTGCAAGGTCCTGCATCTGGGTAGGCACAGTCCCAAGTACAACTCCAGGCTGGGTGGTGAATGGGTGGAGAGGAACCCTGAGGGAAAGGACCTGGGGATCTGGGTTGATGAAAAGCTCAACAGGAGCCTACATGATCCTTGAGGTCCCTTCCAACCTTACTTTTCTATTATTCTATGATTCTATGATACCCCCAAGTCCCTCTCATAGTCGCAGCTTTCCAACCACACATCCTGAAGTCCGTAGCTTACCATGGGGTTGTCATAATCTAGGTGGAGGACTTGGTCTTGTTAAACTTCGTACAGTTATCCTGGGCCCGTTGATCTAACCTTTCCAGGTCCTGCTGTAAAGTCTCATTATCCTCTAGCAGATTGACATGGTCACCCAGCTTGGTGTCACCTCCAAATTTACTGAAAATCTTCTCATTCAGATCATTGATAAAGATGTTAAAGAGAACAGGCCCCAGTACCAAACCCTGGGGGACACCACTAGTTACTGAGTGCCAGACAGACTTAATTCCATTCACCACCACTCTTTGGGCCTGGCCATCCAGCCAGTTTTTAATCCATTGCAAGGTGCACTTATCCAAGCCTTGTACTGTGAGTTCTGAAGGAGAATGCTGTAGGAGGTATTGTCAAAGATTTTATTAAAGTCCATGCAGACAATGACCACAGAACTTCTCTCGTTTACTGGGCAGGTCACCTTGTTGTAGGAGGAGATCAGATTAGTCAGACAGGACCTGCCTTTCATAAACCCATGCTGACTGGGCCTGGTTGTCTCACTAAGCGCTGTGAGATGGCACTCAGGATGACCTGTTCCATAACCTTTCCTAGCACCAAGATCAGACTGACAGGCCTGTAGTTCCCATTCTTCCAGCTGTTCTTGTAGATGTGTGTCACATTTGTCAACCTCCAGTCAACTGGGACCTTCCTGGTTAACCAGGACCGCTGACAAATAATGGTAACCTTCTTGCTGAGCACATCTGCCTGCTCTTTAAGTACTCTACTTGCTACATAATGTCTGTGGTTGTATTTTAAAAGTCAGAAATACAAAATAGTAACAGGCAAAGAGTGGTTGAAGAAAATCAGCAACTAATGATTCTCCTGGAATAGATTGATAATTAATATAAATTCACTGCACACACAAACACACACACACACAAACCAAACCAAACCAAACCAAACCAAACCAAACCAAACCAAACCAAACAAATACACAAATCCAGGCTGGGTGGTGAATGGCTGAGAGCAGCCTTGAGGAAAAGGACCTAGGGGTCTGGGTTCATGAAAAGCTCAACATGAGCCTGCAGTGTGTGTGCAGCCCAGACAGCAATAGAGTCCTGGGCTGCATCAAGAGCAGTGTGGGCAGCAGGGCAAGGGAGGGGATTCTGCCCCTTTGCTTTGCTCTCGTCAGACCCCACCTGGAGTACTGTGTGCAGTTCTGGAGCCCCCAGCACAGGAAGGACATGGAAGTCTTGGAGTGGGTCCAGAGGAGGCCACGAAGATGATCAGAGGGCTGCAGCAGCTCTCTATGAGGACAGGTTACAAGAGTTGGGGCTCTTCAGCCTAGAGAAGAGAAGGCTTCGAGAAGGCCTTAGAGTAGCCTTCCAGTATCAGAAGGGTGCCTGCAGGAAGGCTGGGGAGGGACTATTTACAAGGTCTTGTAATGACAGGACAAGGGGCAATGGGTTTAAACTGGCAGAGGGCAGATTTGGACTGGATGTTAGGAGGAAATTCTTTGCAGTGAGGATGGTGAGACACTGGTACAGGTTGCCCAGGGAGGTTGTGGTTGCTCTGGAGCCCCCAGATGATCAGAGGGCTTCAGTAGCTCTCTATGAGGACAGGCTACAAGAGTTGGGGCTCTTCAGCCTGGAGAAGAAGAGGCTCTGAAGAGACTTTAGAGTAGCCTTCCGGTATCT
Source organism: Eubucco bourcierii (assembly GCA_013396675.1). Taxonomy (NCBI): domain Eukaryota; kingdom Metazoa; phylum Chordata; class Aves; order Piciformes; family Ramphastidae; genus Eubucco; species Eubucco bourcierii. Next base: position 25,398 of record VWZE01014118.1, read on the forward strand.
GAAGGGGGCCTACAGGAAAGCTGGGGAGGGATTATTGACAAGGTCTTGCAATGACAGGACGAGGGGCAGAGGGGAATTGTAGACTGGATTTTAGGAGGAAGTTCTTTACAGTGAGAGTGGTGAGACACTGACACAGGTTGTCCAGGGAGGTTGTGGCTGCTCCCTCCCTGGAGGTGTTCAAGGTCAGGTTGGAGAAGGCCTTGAGTAACCTGTCCTAGTGGGAGGTGTCCCTGCTTATGGTAGGGGGTTGGAACTAGATGATCCTTGAGGTCTCTTGCAACCTTACCATTCTATGATTCTATGAATGATAGGCATAACTCATTTTAAATTATTAGAGAACACTTTTGACAAGTAAAAATTGTGTTAAGAGTGAGAAATATTTACAAACTAAAACTCTAGTACACAGTATTTTTTCCAACAAAAAAGTTGCAAACTAATAGAAACCAAAACCTCATTAACTTGCTATGTATCCCAGTATGATGATAGAACCTGATTTATTTAAGTATAGTATTCTTTGTGACATGTGATTATTTTATAGATTTAGAGGTTATTAATCACTGTTAGCTGACTAAATCATAGTTAATAACTTGGAAAATAGGATGGGAACAAAAAGAATGCAACACAAAATGCTCCACAACTCATATGTAAGATAATCACATTTTCTTTATGGAAAAGTCACTCTCAACAAACAACAATATTCTTGCAAATTGTGAAATATTGTGTCTGGTAAAGGCTTTAGTATGCAAAATTGTATGATGTGCAAAGAAGGTAAAGCACTTCATTTGGCAAGCTCTATCTGAATTTTTACCAGATGCTACATCTTAGAGAAGAGAAGGGAAAGTTACTGTTTTCTTACAGCTGGAGTTGTAACTAAACAAGCAGTCTTAGCCAAAACAGCACAAATGTGTGTACCTTGATTAGATGCAACAGTGAAAATACAGGAACATCTTCAACAGGGAGAAGACTATGAGAAGAAGCTGAAAAACTGTAATTATAAAAACAATATGAAAGGTATCAAATTAGACTTCTCAGTCTCAGAAATGACAATTGAGTTGAGGTTAAAACATTCTGCTCTAGCAAGCAGACCCCTGTCCCACACACAGACCAGAGGGAAACTAACACCAAGAAGCCCTTTATGTTGAAATGAGTTCAGTGAGATAATGTGCTATATAACTACCTTAGCAAAACCAAAAGCAACAGCAGAAGCCAGTTATAAAACAATTCTCCCTACCTGTAGTGGCTTATAGATAACATTCTATCCAAATCCTACATTATAAACAAGAAATAGGAACTTTCTGGACATTTTTAAACAGAAAGTAATTAAAATAGAGGATTGGTTAAAAAATAATAGGTAGGTCTATATAATTTTGTTTATTTGTTTGACTAATATATAATTTGTTACATAACCTGCTCTTTGTTCCTTCATCTTGTCTTCATAGAACAGGTGTTCTAGGTCTCTAATCATCTTTGTGGCCCTCCTCTGGACCCACTCCAGAAGGTTTATCTTTCTTGTGTTGAGGGCTACAGAACTGGACACAGTACTCCAAGTGAGGTCTCACCAGAGCAGATTAGACTGGTAGGATCACCTCTTTCAACCTGCTGGTCGTGCTCCTTTTGAAGTGGGCCAGGATACAATTGGCCTTCTGAGCTGCAAGTGTGCACAGTTGGCTCGTATACAGCTTCTTCTCCACCAGTATCCACAGCCTTTATCGATATCGAGGAATGATACAACAGAAATCTCATGAAGGAACAACTCCATGCAGCACTACACATTGTGAAAAAAACTGACTGGAAAGTATCCTGGAAGAAGAGGGCATGAGGGCCCTGGTGGGCATGCAGTTGCCCATGACTTGGCATGGCAAATATGAAGCAGAGAAGAACAGATGCCTGGGCTGTATTAGGAAGAATATAGCCAGAGAGTCAAGGGATACAATCCTTCCTCACTACTCAGCTCTAGTGAGGCCAGTTTTCAAATGCTGTGTCCAAGCGTGAGTTTCCAATAAAAGAGAGATCTGGAAATATTGGAGTGAGTCCATTGAAAGGCTATGTTAAGGGCTACAAAGATACTTAGGAATTTGGAGTATCTATTATGTGAGGAAAGGCTGAGAGAGATGGCACTGTTCAGCTTAGAGAAGACAAGCCTCAGGGTGTACCTATCAATATGTATAAATATTTGATGGGAAGGAGTAAGGAAGACAGAGTAAACCTCTTTTCACTGGTATTCTAAGCCTCTTTTGACTGGTATTCAGTGACAGGACAGGACACAATGAGTCCAAATCACAATATAGAAAAAAAAATATTTCAGAAAACAAACAAACAAACAAAAATTACTGTGAGGGCAATAAAGTATTTGAACAGGTTGTTCAGTGAGATTGTGGTCTCTATCTTTGGAAGAGATTTGAAACTTGGCTGGACATGGCCCTGAGCAACCTCCTGATTGACACTTGTGCTGGTTTGAGGCTAACTGGAAGACTTTAATGAAAAAAATAAATTATAGGGTGTGGAAAGAAGACAATGGTGATGTCTGCTACACTCACAGGCTTGCTGAGATGTATAAGAAGAAGAACATAAACATAGATAAGATAGAGTCCCTGTCTCTCTAGCTACTGGTCTTGTCTTCTGGCCTCTCTGCTGTGCAACGTAACTAATCACTCTGCTTCTAACCCCCCTTACCAATCCTCCAAACTCATCTTGCGTGTAAACCAGACCCTGAGGTAAGGTAGAGGGTTGGAAAGAAGGTGGAAGGGTGGTTGGGAGCCCCTCCTGGGGACTCTGATTTCTGGGAGGGAGATTGTGTTTCTGTATTACCTTTAACTTGTATATTTCTGTAAATATTCTTGTATATAGTGTATATCTCTGCTTGTACTTTGTGCTAAGCTGTATTCAGTCCTTAATTTCACACAGTATCACAGTATCACCAAGGTTGGAAGAGACCTCAAAGATCATCAAGTCCAACCCATTACCACAGACCTCAAGACTAGACCAAGTGCCACGTCCAAACCCGCTTTGAACACCTCCAGGGATGGTGACTCCACCACCTCCCTGGGCAGCCCATTCCAATGACTCTCTCAGTCAAGAACTTTCTCCTCACCTCCAGCCTAAACTTCCCCTGGCATAGCTTGAGACTGTGTCCTCCTGTTCTGTCACTGGTTGCCTGAGAGAAGAAGGTAACCTCCCCCTGGCTACAACCACCCTTCAGGTAGTTGTAGACAGCAATAAGGTCCCCCCTGAGCCTCCTCATTTCCAACCAGCTGAGTCTAGTCTGGGTGATTTTCATAGTATGGGGGGAGGGTAACTCCAAACCATCACAATCCTGCTGTGAGAAGGGTTGCTGGACTAGATGATATCAAGATGTCAGTTCCTCCATCAATGGACCTACATACATTGACAGAAACAGAAAATTATTCTGACTGGAAGCTACAGTCTGAAAGAGTTGATGCCTCTGCTCAGTGTGTCCAAATAAGGCAAAAACATACTTCCAATATAAAGCTGGGGTTTTTTTTTTTTTTGTTCAGGTATATTTTTACAGTCAGTCAGTACCCACTATTTATTTCTTCATAAGTGCACAGAAAAAGATGGATCATAGTTTGCTTTATGTACTATTTTCAAGACAGGTGTTGTGGTTTTTTAAATAACTTTCTAGCTGAGTGTGTGCATTCTGAGCAAGTGCTCTAATTGTCAGGTTTATAATTGCACACACATGGAAGTATGACTTGATTTGCATTGTGGTTTAAAACAAGAGGACATTACAGTCCATGTTCCAAAGAGATAATAGGACTGACTGTGGAGACTTGCTCTTGTCTAGGATTTATGACTGTGCATAAGTATCTCTTTGAGCTAATTCTCCTACCTCAAAAGAAAAAATAAAACCTTTATGGTCACATTCATAAGGGAATTGTCTGAAGTACAACCTATAAAAAATGCCAGCGTCTAGTTCCAAGGGTGCTAAGCGCAACCAAAACTCAAAATTGCTTTTACTTCAAGAAATTACTCTCTTTTCAGGGAATTGAATTGTTTTGAAACAGGTTTGTGATATCTTTTGCTGTATTTTGTAGATGATGGCTAAAGATGTGGATTCTTCTCTAAGGATGCGGAATGAGATTAATTATGCCAAACTTTGTATAATTACAAATATAATAGTAAGGTTGGAAGGGACCTCAAGGATCATCTAGCTCCAACTCTCTGCCATAGGCAGGGACACATCCCACTAGGACAGGTCACTCAAGACCTCCTCCAACCTGGCCTTGAACACCTCCAGGGAGGGAGCAGCCACAACCTCCCTGAGCTACCTGTGCCTGTGTCTCACCACCCTCACTGCAAAGAACTTTATCCTAACATCCAATCTAAATCTTCCCTCTGCCAGTTTAAACCCATTACCCTTTGTCTTGTCATTGCAAGACCTTGTAAATAGTCCCTCCCCAACCTTCCTGTAGGGACCCTTCAGATACTGGAAGGCTACTCTAAGGTCTCCTCAAAGTCTTAACATTATCTCTACATACTATTTACCTACAGGTCTTCCATTAAATTTGGAAATGCTTGTGTGTTCCAGGGTAAGTTTTGGAACTGTAGCACTAATTTTTACCCTTGTGAAGATGGAATAGGATGTTAAGATAGATATTACCAAGGTACTGACAGTTCTGTGATCAAAAAGAAAAAAAAAAAAAAGGACAAAACAAAAGTTTTAGACAAACTACATTTCTAGTCTGAAATTATCAAATGACAATCTGAAATGTGAATAACTTTTGTCATGGAAGCATATTTATGTGGAATATCTATTTGCCACATCAATAAAGTGTTATTAGGAAACAGTATAATGCTTTACTTTTTAATATGGATAAACTGGTAAAAAAATAATAGTTAAGTCATTTTGCCTGTCAGGTAGCACATCAATTCCCCAACAATGAAGAAAACACTCTCTTTTATACTAACTCTAAACAACCAACCAGATTGTTCTACATCTTATGATACAAAAGGTACTTTTAAGGTTCATTTTTTGTGTATTTTATTTTTCTTTCTTGCTTCATTAATTTTAGTTATTCTGAGAAAAAAAACAACCCACAATAACAACAACAAGAACATAGATGAAAGAAGACAAAACATGCTGATATAAATGATGAGCATGTAAAAATTCTTAGCTTCAGATATCTAGATCCTCTGATTTAAGTTTATGTCAATTGATTTTATAAAGTTATGAATATGCAATAATTTATTAACATTCTGGAATGAGGCAAAAAAGACAATTGACAAATGTAGAACAATGGCCACCAGTTGGGTATCGTTGTTTGCTAATGTATTTTTCTGAAAATGTTGTGAAACAGCCGGTATTGGACATTTCATGGTAACGAATAGAAACAGCTGATTTAAATAATTTTTTTTTAAGGCCAAAATAATAAATAGAATGAATACTAGTAATAGAAAAAATGAACAGAAATAGTTCATAGAATGATAGAATGGTAAGGTTGGAAGAGACCTCAAGGATCATCTAGTTCCAAACCCCTGCCATAGGCAGGGACACCTCCCAGTAGTACAAGTCACTCAAGCCCTCCTCCAACCTGACCTTGAACACCTCTAGGCAGGCAGTGTCCACAACCTTCCTGGGCAACCTGTTCCAGGTTGAGTCAGACAAAATAGTCTGAATCACTTGGTAATTTCAAAGTAAAGGCTCACAACCAAATTGTTCAGATTCAAATAAATATATGCAGTAGTGCCATAGGTTGAAGACTGGTGGATAAAAGTCCTCTGAGTATCAGAGACTACCAGAGGGCTGGATAATCCCCAGGGGGTTGGATAGGGTATTGCTAATATTTTTAGCCCAGCCCATCTTCCTGCACACCTCTATATAATCAAACACTACAGTCTCTTCTTTCTCTTCTTCACTTTGCTTTTGCTCTCTTGTTCTTTCCCTTCTCTGCTGCTTAACTTAGTTTGAGTTTGTTGTGTGGGAGGTAAGACCTAGTGTGGCAGGAACAGAGAGAGATAATCCAACTGTGCAATACAAGCTTTGGGCTTGGTTCAGGCAGGACTAGGCCACTGTTGGGTTTTATATATATATATATATATATATACACACACACATAGAGAGAGATCATATATATACACACAAACGTATGTTGAATATATATATATATATGGAGAGATTTTATATGTATATATGTATATAAGATCACCTTTTGTATTTTGTCTACTTTTATAAATATTATTTCTGTTTAATTTCCCAATTCTGTGCCAGTGTTGTTATTTTACTCCTTTGGGGGTAAATCCTATACTCTCTCTGGTGCAAAGCCAGCACAATTAAGAACAGACAAATTTGCCATTAGCTATGAGTATCCGTTACAGAAAATACTGAAAGATATAAAGAGGAGAATGGTAAGAGAAAAAGGAGTGGTACTACCTCTACTCAGTACAGTGAGACTAATATGCAACAGTAATGATCACGGTTGTTGTGGGTTTTTTTGGTTGGTAGGTTGGGTTTTGTTGCTTCTTTTTAAATAACAAAAAATATGAAATTGTAGAAGATACAGAAAAGAAACATATCCAAGAGCTGAGCAAAATGACTCATCATGGAAGACATAGAGCACAGTCTGTTCGGCTGATCAAAAGATTATGTGATTTGATTGCACCCATAAGTACCTACACTGGGGCAAAATGCCCATTGCTAAAAGGACTTTAATCTGGCAGAAAAAGGCCTATCAAGAATCTATGCCTGTTAGCTAAAGCCAGATAAATTCCAATTAGAATTTAGGCACATCTTTTAACAGCAAGGGCAATTAATCACTGAAACAAACTACCAAGGGATGAAGTAGATTTCTCTGTCTGTGGAAACCTTTAAATAAAGAATGATTGCCTTTCTGAAAGATATGCTTCAACCAAACACAAGTTACTGTCTACTCAAAGTTATTGAGCTCTGAAGAGGAAAAAATGGGCAAAGTTTAGAGATCTGTAATTGAAAAAAGGCCAGGATTGATGATTTTATGATTCTGTTTGACCTTAATGTCTAAGATTTTGTGGTGGATGTTTTGATCCATTTCTGTGCTCCTCGTAGTTTGATTATGTCTAAAAATATAAGATCAGCAAAGTCAACCTAGTATTTGAAAAAAAAAAATCACTCATTTTCTTCTCTTGCATTTGCAGAACAGATGTGAAATTTACTGCTATGCATCTTTGGTGGGTTTAGAGGATTCTCAAAGAGGAAATAGAGTAGGGCTTTGCAGTTATTTTCAATTATATGCATTTCAAATACATAACCTAAATTGAAGGTGTTGTGGGTTTTTGTTTGTTTTATTTTAGATTCAGATACGATTCAAGTATTAAAAACACAACATAGAATCATAGAATCATAGAATTGTAAGGTTGGAAGGGACCTCAAGGATCAGCTAGTTCCAACCCCCTGCCATAAGCAGGGACACCTCCCACTAGTACAGGTCACCCAAGGCGTCGTCCAACCTGGTCTTGAACACCTCCAGGGAGGGAGCAGCCACAGCCTCTCTGGGCAACACAGAAGAGGACTGTAGAGTATAAGTATCTTGGAGGTACCAAGAGAACCATCTATTTCCACTTCTACTACTTCATTACCCTAGAGCCACATAACTTCAATTTCTACAGCACATTACAACCCTGGATGATGGTGGATGTAGGAAAAAATTGCCAATATGAGGTAGTAGCAAAACACAGTTCTCTTTTTCTGAATATACTGAATATGCTTAAGTTTACCAAAAGTAGATTGCTCTGCTTTGAAGTCATCCAGTGAAGTCAATGGAATACATCACAGTTAAGTGTATGTATAAATCATCAAAGAATCAGCATTTCAGTTTTATTGTTGTAATGATTCAACACGGCTTTGAATACATGGGAGAAATCTGCCTATAGAATAAAACAATGGGACGTTTAAACCACCACTAACAAATGAGGGAGAACTTTAAAGATGAGAAGGTTAGGTAGAATATAAGTCTAGGTACTATGCACCTCCTGGGGGATGGGGACAGCTGAGACTGTGCTACAATGGGGCTGAGAAGCATGGGAGAGTTCAGCAGGGAGATGGAGACTCGGCCTGCTACAGTGTTGACAGGGTAGGGACTCTTGATCAAAGGGGTACTGAAATGGGTTCCTGGACCATTGACAGGATGAGAAGAGACTCAGAGAGACTGGACAGCAACAATCACGTGTCTTCAGGGTTCCAATACTTATTGCTTTCATATGTGTCTCCTCTGGCCTCATGGATCCCTCTGAAAAATGGACAAGAGAAGCCATCCTTCTCCACAATCTTTGTTTTTTTTGGTTTGTTGGTATTTGTGTTTGGTTTGTTTTGGTTGGTTTATTTTTCCCTCACTGTCAACATTTAGAGAAAGCCTACTTGTTGCCCTTTTCTTTTCTTGCTGATTTCAGCTCTGTCCAAGTTTTGATTCCTAACTCCACGCTTACATACTCAGACATTGCCTCTTAATTACTATCGTCCCTGTTTCCACCTTCTGTGTGATCCGTCTTTGCATTTAATTTAGTCAGACATCACTGTCCAGGCCTTGCTGGCATCCTGCCCTACTTAGTTAACTTTCTGCAAGGAATGGATGGGTTTTGTGCTCAAAGTGTGTTGCACCTGAAGATCAATTGGTTCTTTGGGTCTCCTTTGCCCTTCAGGGCAGTTTTCCATGGAGTCTTCTCAAGTAAATCCCCAAATAGGCAAGAATCTGCTCTCTTGGAGAATGCTGTTCTAAAATTACTACTCTGCTTTTGCTCACTCCTCCCAGGACCCTTCATTCCATCATCTCAAATCCTACAGCATCCATCACAACCAAGTCTTCCATTAAGCTACACAACTCTGATCAACTTTGGGAGCAGTAAATCTAGCAGCACACATCATCCTGTTGCTGTGTTGATCATGCAAGTCAAGAAGTTCTGTTTTATGTTCTTCAGAAATCATGTGAGTTGTTTGTACCTGGGTGTTACCTCTGCAGGATGTATTGAAGTGGTGTCATAGTAGGCCTAAGCAGACCGAAATAGGCTTATCCATGTCCTGGCTTGCCCAGGTATGTTTTTCTGCTCTCCCTCTTTCTGTTTTGGGGAGAAGCAATCACAGGAAAGAGGACAAAGAACCTGGAGACACTGAGTCTAAGGACCCTGGCTGTTTGCATCCTGTGGTAAACAAGGTGCACACACTCAGCTTGTACATGCCTTGTGCAAGGCCTGTGTTCTGCCCTAAAAAGGGTAAAGCAAGCCTATGGCTTCACCTAATATGGTCAAGCTTGACTAACTGCCATTCTGATTGGCTATTCTGTGTCCAAAGGCCCACTAGTCTTGAGCTGTATTGATGAGATGGGATGAGCAGGTAACACAATGTGCTCTGCCATTGTATCCATGCTCTGCCACTGTATTTGTGATACCTTATATCCTGAACTGCCTAGAAACTGCATTCCAAGAGCTTACCAGGAACAGGCTCTAAATGCCTGCAATTGATCAGCCTGCACATCCAACGTGACATTGTGTCAAGCCTGCACATGGCATTGCATCCTGNAGCTGTATTGATGAGATGGGATGAGCAGGTAACACAATGTGCTCTGCCATTGTATCCATGCTCTGCCACTGTATTTGTGATACCTTATATCCTGAACTGCCTAGAAACTGCATTCCAAGAGCTTACCAGGAACAGGCTCTAAATGCCTGCAATTGATCAGCCTGCACATCCAACGTGACATTGTGTCAAGCCTGCACATGGCATTGCATCCTGCCTGCCCCTCTGCAAGGTTTCTGCTGAATTGGGAGTCACGAGGAACCAGGTCAGACTCCAGCTGCCTGAGAAAAGAGCCTGGGAAAACTACAAAGCCTCNACTGTATTTGTGATACCTTATATCCTGAACTGCCTAGAAACTGCATTCCAAGAGCTTACCAGGAACAGGCTCTAAATGCCTGCAATTGATCAGCCTGCACATCCAACGTGACATTGTGTCAAGCCTGCACATGGCATTGCATCCTGCCTGCCCCTCTGCAAGGTTTCTGCTGAATTGGGAGTCACGAGGAACCAGGTCAGACTCCAGCTGCCTGAGAAAAGAGCCTGGGAAAACTACAAAGCCTCTAATGGCTTTGAGACCACCAACAGTAACCCCTCCTTGTGCTTTGAGTGCTGTCTGATATTATTTTGTGAATACTTAAAGCTTCCTGTAATCACTAATTGCCTTCTGGCATAAGTAGAAAGGAGCTTCCTGCATCCATCTAGTGGATAAGCAGGATAGCTAACCACAAGCAGTATAGTGACCTCAAGAATTCATCTTCCAGTATAATAGTTGCATTTGCTAGTTAACCTCTGAAAGTGTTCCATTTTTGCCCATTTCCTGTGTGTATACATTTCTAAACCATGTGTTTTAAGCCTTGTAAATAAGTTTTCTGGTGAGATTTAATGTTAATAAACAATTTTCATAGTCATTAACAAGCTTTGCCTGGAAATAAAAATTAATAGATATTATTAATTTTTCATAATTCCTAACAAGAGGTTACTTTTCCCCACAAATACCACCAGGGTTTACAGCTTTGATACTTCCTTTGCAGCCTAAACAAGGCACTTTATAAACAGAGTATCTCACTGTTAAATATGAAACCCTGAAATTTAATTCATGTCAGCCAAAGCATTCAATTGAGTGTTGAGTAAACACTAACTTTTTTTTCCAGAGACCAAATAGTAAAAGTTTCTGAAAATTATAGGCTAATGTGGTGATATGCATTGGAGAATGTTTTTTAACAAAAATATTGCAGACTAATGGACAGTATTATTTATCTGAAAGAATGTGAGGGTTTTTTTCTAAACACAACTCACGACACACACCCTGAAAAACAAGCAGTTAAAAATGCACTTTAAAGACCATAGAAATTAAGAAGATAATTTTGAGAGGAAAATAATGAGGAACTGTGTGAAGACTTAGCACAGCATGAAAATGTATTTGACAGTCCTGCTTTGAAAAGGATTTTTTTCTTTTTTTGAGAAAAGTAAGCAAACAGTAAGTCCCTTTGCACACACCGTCCAATAATAATAATAATAATAAGACAGGAAAAAGTCAAAACCAAACACTGCACTTTGAAACAGCTTCTTACTTCAATCTTCTCAGAATTACAACATTGGGTTTTATTTCTATTGTGAATGTTACACAGTGATGATAGTGTTTACATTTGTGCTCATTTCTTCTGGACTTGCTTTGTGACATTTATTGATTTTATTCATTTACTAAGGTAATATTTATAGAATTATAGAATCATAGAATGGTAAGGTTAGAAGGGACCTCAAGGATCATCTAGTTCCAACCTCCTACCGTAAGCAGGAACACCTCCCACTAGTACAGCTCACTCAAGGCCTCCTCCAACCTGTCCTTGAACACCTCCAGGGAGGGAGCAGCCACAACCTCCCTACGCAACCTGTGCCAGTGCCTCACCACCCTCACTGCAAAGAACCTCCTTCTAACATCCAGTCTAAATCTCCCCTCTACCAGTTTAAACCCATTGCCCCTTATCCTGTCATTACAAGACCTTGTCAATAGTCCCTCCCCAGCCTTCCTGTAGGCCCCCTTCAGATACTGGAAGGCTACTCTAAGGTCTTCTTGAAGCCTTCTCTTCTCCAGGCTGAAGAGCCCCAACTCTTGTATCCTGTCCTCATAGCAGAGCTACTCCACCCCTCTGAGCATCTTTGTGGCCCTCCTATGGCACGTCTCCAACAGTTCCATGTCCCTCCTGTACTTTGGCTCCAGAACTGCACGCAGGCAATGTGAGAGCTACATTAAACAAATAAACAAAACCCTGTTATTTGGAATCCTTTCATATATAAGGGCCAATCTTACAGTGAAAATTATTCATAAGTAATCTATGGAAATTTCACTTGTGATGCACATTGTAGAGACTATCTTTCCAGTGTTGTATAAATATAGCTTTTTGGATGTGCAGGTGAAGCTTTTTGTAGCTGAGAAGCTCCAGGAAGCATGGCCCCCAGCTGGTTCTGGTTCTCTCATGAGAGAGGCAGGGCAAGGTGTGGGTGGACCTGCAGTCACACTACCCCTGAGCAACAACAACCTGAGCCATAACACCCTGAGGAAAGTCAATTAACAAGCGAAGTGCCTTGTCCAGGCATGGCCTGGCAGCCTGCGAAGTCAATCAGTGCTAGAGATCCAGATATGGTTACGACCAGGCTGAAGGCTGTTGTCAGTAGAACTCTGGGTACCTAGACAAAGGTTCTGTACAGACATGTGGGTGTCCAGGCTGTGGAGACTGCCAGAGCCTGGCACTTGCAGTGGAGGGTGATGGAGACAACACCTGTATTAGATGTGAGCAGGTGGATGATCTGCTCAGCCTGCTGGCTGAGCTGAAAGAATAAGTTTGGGAACTAAACATGTGGTCGAGTGAGCCTGAAACTGTTAAGTTTTATAGCTTATGGAGACTAATAAAACTAGTTTAAATATCGCTCATGAGCAACTGATTTCCTGGATATGTTTCCTACGTATATCCCCTTGGGGCAGTTTCGCCCTAGGGCAGGCTTACTGGAGCCAATCCCCATTGTTTGAGACTGCAACCAGAGGAGAAGGGGCAGTGGCCAAACTGGCTTATCTGAATTTATGCCCTACCAGGACACACAGGCAGTATTAAACACTTTAAAACAATTTGGCAAAACAGTGATCTAAGCTGGAAGTGTATCTGCAGTGCAATATGCTACTTGCCCTCTAGGGGGAGACTTCACAGGCTCCTTACTGTCAAACAGTGGTAGCTGAGCACAAGGTACAGAACAGGAACCTTTTACAGAGAGGCTTTAGAGAACTTATTTACTCACAGATTAGAGTCTCCAGAATCTTTCCAGAGCTATGCTTGTAATCTGGAGAGTGTGGTACATGCTGTACCAGGTTTAAGCACAAAGCTAAGTGGCACTTACCCATGCACTGGCTGCTGGTGGGCTTCTCACCATCCTAAGACTGGGCTGGTTGTCATGCTGGCTCTCATCCACTGTTGGGTGGATTTCCTTCTGGGCTCCAGGACCTTTCATGGAGACTTCTCAGGGCTCACAGGCTGTCTAGTTCTCAGGCTCTTGGACAGTGTCCTGGTTACCTCAACATGCTGAAGCTGCAGTGAGGTCTGGTTGCGAAGATCCTTTTGCTTGCTGGTTGTAACTGTGAGTTGTAGCAATACAGCTTACCAGGGGCTCTCAGCTCACCCAGTGTTTTCTGCATAGTCTTGGCAGATGTAGTCTACCAACAGGGAGTTCTTGGTAAAACCAAGAAGCTCAAACTTCCTTTATGACATGTTGAGGCCGGGTATGGTTTTGGAGCAGCTTTTGGCAAAGCCTTCTTTGACTACAGGTGACGTACCAGGCACCTGTGCTTCTCCCTGGTAAACTGAGGTATAGCAAAGATGTCTGGATAGACAAGGCAACTAGGCACAAAGCATCAAGCACAAAGCAGCAAAGCACCTTCTTTACAATCTGGGTTGTATTTATGATTGGTCTGAAAATTGATTTGGCCATAGGCAAAACTGAAAAACAAAGCCGTTAACCAGTACAATGGTGGTTACCCAAATTTGGGCAAAGGTGTGAGCCTTCCCCAAGGTGAGCATCCACCAAATGCATGCACCTTGCTTACTGTGAGTTGTGGACACAAGAAAAACATGTCCAGACAAGTCCTTGTCATTCAAATTGGCTGACACCTGGTCTTTTGTCTCTTTTCTGCTATTTCCTGGACCCAGGAAAGAGGAAGGGGGAAGTGGGGGGTTTGTTTGAGACATGTAGAGACATATTTAGGTACATTTTGGACTTATTTTGTGTCTTTAGCCCTACCACCACAAGGAGACCTTATCGCTCTCTAGAACTACCTGAAAGGATATTGTGGAGAGGCTGGTGCTGGTCTCTTCTCACATACAATTAGTTATAGAAAAAGAGGGAACAGCTTCAAGCTGCAACTGGGGAAGTTTAGACAGGACATAAGGAAAAAAAAATCACAGATAGAGTGGTCAGGCATTGGAATGGACTGCCCAGGGAGGTGGTTGAGTAATCAACTCCAGATGCATTTAAAAGTCATTTGTATATGGTGATTGGAGACATGGTTTATGGGTGAACCTTATATAGTAGGGATATTGGTTAGACTTGGTGATCCCAAGGGTCTTTTCTAACCTAAATATTTCTGTGATTCTGTGGTTTCTGTAAATGTAACAAGAGAAGGTAGACGAAATACGACAGACAAAATTACCCTTGAAGGGGGAGTGTGTGTTTGAGAAAAGAATAGAGGTAGCATCCACTGCAGTAGTCTCAGGACTGTTTTAAAGATAGGGAACTTACTCTTTACCCTTCAAATGTTATTTGGTGGATGTCACTGAAGTGATTTAAGGAATACAATATATCATCATATTAACAAAGAAATATGTCAAACTTTTTTGATATTCAATTTGTTGCAAGGCATTTCTAAAACCAGAAATATAACACAAAGTATGTCAACTGCATTCTGAGGTAACTTGCATTATTTAAATGTATTTTTTAATACTGGGAAAATGCATACTGAAGTAATTTGAGAGTTCTAAACTAGTCTGTGCAGCTTCAAATTTAAAGATAGAAATACTTAATGCACATCAATAATCCTTTAAGAAAAAAAATGTACCTTAAGTGCTGAATATGATGATAATTCTCTCCACTGGAAAATGGATTCCAAAGAGCTAATCTGCTTAAGCAGATATTTTGTAGAAACATCTTTGTAGGAACATCTTTTTAAAACTGATAAGACTGTTCTGAATAATGTATTCCACCTCTAGTTCTAAAAAGAATATGACATCAGAATGCACACATTCCCAGTTCTCATTTCTGGTTTCAAACCACCTCTGTTTGTTTTACAGAAAAAAAGTAGTTTACATATTAGAAGATCATGGAGACATAGATTCACAGAATGGTTTAGGTTAGAATGGACCTCAAAGATCATTTAGTTCCGATCCCCCCCAGTAGGCAGGGACAACTCCTACTAGAAGAGGTCACTCAAGGACTCATCCAACCTAGCCTTGAATACCCAGCCTTGAATCTGTTCCAGTGTCTCACCACCCTCACTGGAAAGAATTTCTTCTTAACATGTGGTTTCAATCTCCCCTCTGCCAGTTTAAACCCGTTAACCCTTGTCCTGTCATTACAAGATCTTGTCAATAGTCCCTCTCCGGTCTTCCTGTAGCCCCCTTCTGATACTGGAAGGCTACTCTAAGACCTCCTCGAAGCCTTCTCTTCTCCAGGCTGAAGAACCCCAACTCTTGTAGCCTTGTTCTCATAGCAGACCTGCTGCAGCCCTCTGAGCATCTTTGTGGCCTCCTCTGGACTCGCTCCAACAGTCCTGTGTTGGGGGCTCCAGAACCCCACACAGTACTCCAGGTGGGGTTTGACAAGAGTAGAGTAAATGGGGAGAAACCCCTCCCTTGCCCTGCCGGCCACACTTCTCTCGATGTCACCCAGCACACAGTTGTCTTTCTGGACTGCACACTGCCAGCTCATGTTGAGTTTTTCATCATCCATGATGATACACATCCACACTAATGCAGCTGGAACGAAGATTGCATTTTAATTCCTTTTTTACACAACCGACAAAACCACTCTTAGCTTCATTTCTAGAATAATTCTGCATATACTTTTCAGATTAAGATGAACTGATTTTTTTTTTTCCTGTTCAATAATCTGTTTGAATAGCAAATTAGGAGAGTTATGTAGATGCTAACAATTACTTTCACCTATTACTAAATTCAACAGAACATTGGAGTAAATTGTTCAAGCACAGAAATAGCCTAAAAACTATGGAGGCTTGATGAACATGAAGAATGTGCAAGAAATGCTATCTGTACTGCAGGACTGCTACTTCACCATTACAGCAGTTTATTACAATGTTAGTACTCTAGTGAATGTTTTCAAGCGTGAGAGAAGAGGTGATTCTGCCCCTTTACTCTGCTCTCCTCAGACCCCGTCTGGAGTACTGTGTGCAGTTCTGGAGCCCCCAGCACAGGAAGAACATGGAAGTGTTGGAGCAGGTCCAGAGGAGGGCCACGAAGATGATCAGAGGGCTGCAGCAGCTCTGCTGTAAGAACAGGCTACAAGAGTTGGGGTTCTTCAGCCTGGAGAAGGGAAGGCTTCCAGGAGACCTTAGAGTAGCTTCCCAGTATCTGAAAAGAAACTACAGGAAGGCTGGGGAGGGACTGTTGACAAGGTCTTACAATGACAGGACAAGGAGCAATGGGTTTAAACCGGCAGAGGGGAGATTTAAACTGGATGTTAGGAGGAAGTTTGTTACAGTGAGGGTGGTGAGACACTGGAACAAGTTGCCCAGGGAGGTTGTGGCTGCTCCCTCCCTGGAGGTGTTCAAAAGCCAAGTTGGAGGAGGCCTTGAGTGACCTGTACTAGTGGGAGGTGTCCCTGCCTATGGCAGGGGGCTGGAACTAGAAGATCCTTGAGGTCCCTTCCAACCTTACCATTCTATGATTCTATAATTTTATGATTCTATATTTTAGTACAATTGTCAGAAGTAGTCATGGAAAGAATAAAAGACTTTGATAGAGTCACAATATATTTGGACAATATAAATTTTATGTGCCTGGTTCAGTTTTACTTTTTGCTGGGTTGGACTAATACATAAATAATTAACAGATTGATTCTTATACTCTGAAAGTATGTCATAAAAAAAAAAACAAGTAGGGGAGAAGACAGTTGATTCATTGTAAGTTCATAGAGAAAGCAATCTTGCACGTGTTTGTTATGGATTATTCAGATTCTCTTAATTTATTCATTATTTCTTTTTGGGAGCTTTTGGGTTTACAGTGATACTATTTGGAGAAAAGAAAGAACAAATTTATTGCATTTCTTTAGCAATAAAGCTCTTAGCCAGTATAACACCATACCTAAAAGAAAGTAAAAAAGTATCTGTTAATTGCTGACTTGCAGCAATTACATTCAGAAACAGTAGCTCTAAATGACTGAGAAACTTTTGAGGAATGCCTGTATGTGTATTGTCAGGAGCTATGTGGGATTTCTGGTCATATAAAGTTCATTTCTTCTGAAAGTGACTGTGGAAAAACAAACCAAACAAAACAACCAAACTAACAAGAAAAAAAAAAAACAAAACTGAAAACAACACCACCAACAAAATTCATACAGAAATTCAGTTTAAAAAGAAAAAACAACTTCCATCTTTGGCCAGTTAAATGTTTGGTGTTTTCTGTATGAGAAAGGTGTTCTGTAGGAGAAAGGTTTGTGAGGCTGTCACCAGAGGTATAAAAATAATTTTCTGGATGAGCATGGATATGAATAATATAACTTACACATAGGGATTTATAAATGCTAGTCTCAGAAAGCTGGGAATTAAAATAGGACCATAAAATATTCAATCATTCAATGATAAAAAATGAAAAACTGGTAAAGAAAACAATGTAGATGGAACCAGAATGAAATGGTTTGAGTACCAAAAGGATTCAAACCCAAAATTAATCTAATTTTTTTTCATTACAATATGATTAAGTCTGCACATATCTTTAAAAGATGTATCTCCCCTTTCTTTCTGTAAATTGTCTTATGACAAAGTAGAAAAGCAAAAATTTATGTTAATTCTGCTTGTGCAATAAATGTTATGTTACTTCAGAAGGTCTGAAATGTCTTTTGCAACTGATAAACATTGACACTATTTTTTTCATGTTTTGCTTGTCTGATGGTTAACTGAAATTATTCATTTTCACATGCTCTGTGTTCGGATTTCTGAGTGTTTTAAAAACACACATCTCTCTGTTACCTGAGTATGTCTGCACATGTAATATTTGAATAACCATTTTTATCTAATATCTTGTTTACTTTAAAATATCACAAAAGCTTTTAAAGTTACTGATAAAATACTGTGAAGAATTAGATCATGTAACTGTGCTGTGCTACCCTAAAGGCTGGTAACTCTTTTAGCTGTAGAAGGAAGGAAGGGCAACAAAAGTCAGCGAGGCCAAATTTTCTGATTGCCCTGGAATCCAATTTCATGCACAGATCACTACACAACACAGCAGGATTGCCAAAGGGTAGGCTTTCTGCAGCCCAGGAAATATGATGTTTTGTTATTACTTGTAAAAAGCCTCAGGCTTTGAGTTGGCCTGGTAATGTCTCTCAGGACTCACTTGAACTTGCCTTGTCCTCAACTGCTTGTTTTCCCTGTGATAGCAATTGTCTAAGAATCAGGTAGCTATTGCCTACATTTGTTTCAAATCTTATAGCGGTACCACAGAGCTGTTCTGCATGAGGGGAACTGCTGGTGACATTACTTTTAAATGTTATGTGGAAAAGTATAGATACAAGATGACACCAGAGGCACCAGCTTGTGAAAACCCATCACAGTGGTCAAAAGCTGATCAATGCAGGAGTGTATCTACCTGTGTGAACCATGTAAAACTAACTTCAATGATGAAGTGAAGAACAGAGAAACTGAAGATAAAGGGAGAACACATCACAATTAAAAACTGCTAGCAAAGCCTCAGGACATTGAGTCATCCACTCCTTACTAAGACTGATTCACTCTTTACTAAGACTGATGCTCTTAAACTTTGTAGCCAGTGGGACATTGGAAGGATAAGCATAACACCAGGAGAAAGGGACACATAGTACAGAGTTAATATATGGTAACTGTTTTTATTGAGCCAGTGTTATCTCTTTTAAATTTGATTTTTACTGACTTTTACTGCCATTACATTTCTAATTGCTTCTATTTCTTCTATTTTGATTGGATTCCTGAATAACTAATTAGATATAAATTATTAGCACCATATATAACATGCATTACCATATTGTCCTGTCTAAGATGATCAGAGGGCTGGAGCAGCTCTGGTATAAGGACAGGCTATGAGAGTTGGGGCTCCTCAGCCTGGAGAAGAGGAGGCTTTGAGGAGGCCTTAGAGTAGCCTTCCTGTATCTGAAGGGAGCCTACAGGAAGGCTGGAGAGGGACTATTGACAAGGTCTTGCAATGACAGGACAAGGGGCAATGGGTTTAAACTGGCAGAGGAAAGATTTTAACTGGATGTTAGGAGGAAGTTCTTTGCAGTAAGGGTGGTGAGACACTGGCCCAGGTTGGCCAGGGAGGTTGTGGCTGCTCCCTCCCTGGATGTGTTCTAGGCCAGGTTGGAGGAGACTTTGAGTGACCTGTACTAGTGAGAGGTGTCCCTGCCTATGGCAGGGAGTTGGAACTAGATGAACTCCGAGGTATTTATTCTGTAAATGCCTTTCAGATGTGTTCTTTCTAGTACTATGCTGTGATAATTCTGTCTCCAAAATACCAATTTATATATCCAGCTGAAGCTTGGCCATCTTAATCTTGTTGGCTTAAATTGTTGTGTTAATTGCTTCTGATTAAAAAAAAAAACAGAAAAACAAAACAGTTGCAATTCAAGCAATAACCACATCAGGACAACAAAGTTATCACTACATAAGGACAACAAAGGACAACAAAGTTATCACTATTTTTTATGGGAGGTCAGATTTAATTTTGTAAAAAAAGGCATCCCATTTGGAAATGAAAACAGAATCCAGATTAAAGTTAACCAAAGAATCCAGTTGAGTGATTAAACGAAAGGAGAACAGTGCAGTTGGTTTGTGTTATTTATTTAATTCTTTTTTTCCCTTCAGGGAATGCACTCTAGAGATAACCAAGATACAGTTCACTATAAAAATAGACTAGTAGTGAGTTTTTCTGTGTAGAAGAAGGGAAGTGATTAACAGAACCATTTTTATGGACTGATAAAAAACCCAAACAAATCTTATTATTATGACTGATAGAGAAGCATTCTACTTGGTCCTATGCTTAGCTGCTGTAAATCAGATTAGGTACAGAGTTAATGAGTTATATCACTAGCCTGTAATCTGTGTCTCAAATAACTTTGCAATGCTGACTATCTGTAAAAAGCAGCATCTTTACCAAATTATGCCCAATATATGTCTGAGGAATTGTGACATTTAAAATAACTGCAGAGTTATGTAGTTTAAGCATGTTAGTCCAGTTCATCAGTCACTTTGTTCTGTCATTGTGTAGCACAAACCCAATTTTAAAATAAAACTTTTATTTTGTTAGTGTTTTCCAAATAAAGGCTTTAAAGATTATGCATTTTAGTTATACTTCTGGAATATGTACTCTGAATGTGTACTTGAATATGTACTTCATGGACAGAGGAATTGAGTGCACCCTCAGCAAGTTTGCAGATGACACCAAGCTGTGTGGCACAGTCAACTTGCTAGAGGGTAGGGATCCATCCAGAGGGACCTGGACAGGCTGCAGAGGTGGGCCCAGGCCAACCTCATGAAATTCAACAAGACCAAGTGTAAGGTCCTGCACCTGGGTAGACACAATCCCAAGCACAACTCCAGGCTGGGTGGTGAATAGCTGGAGAGCAGCCCTGAGGAAAAGGACCTTGGTGTCTGGGTTGATGAAAAGCTCAACATGAACCTGCAGTGTGAGTGCAGCCCAGACAGCAACTGAGTGCTGGGCTACATCAAGAGCAGTGTGGGCAGCAGGGCAAGGGAGGGGATTCTGCCCCTTTACTCTGCTCTCGTCAGACCCCACCTGGAGTACTGTGTGCAGTTCTGGAGCTCCCAGCACAGGAAGGACATGGAAGTGTTGGAGCAGGTCCAGAGGAGGGCCACGAAGATGCTCAGAGGGTTGCAGCAGCTCTGCTCTGAGGACAGATTGAGAGAGTTGGGGCTCTTCAGCCTGGAGAAGAGAAGACTTTGAGGAGACTTTAGAGTAACCTTAGTAGTAGGTTGTGGCTGCTCCCTCCCTGATGGTGTTCAAGGTCAGGTTGGAGGAGACTTTGAGTGACTCGTGCTAGTGGGAGGCGTCCCTGCCTATGGCACGGGGTTGGAACTAGATGAGGTCCCTTCCAACCTTACCGTTCTATGATTCTATGATTCTACTAATTCAGTCATTTTAATTTTGTGGCTTTACGAGTAAGGTTAGGCAGCTTATTCTGTCAGGTAATCTATCAGTTTGTGTACCATGAAAGTACATATGCTCTCTGGGTCCACATGGTAAAGGTATTTCACTTCTAATTGTCTATACACAAAAGTGTTCTGCTTTTAGTTGTCTGCCCATTCCATTGCAAATCTGTCATTTCTCCAGTCTCCTTCTGGAGGAACAAAAAAACAAAAACAAACAAAAAAAAATAATGTTGTTCTTCATTCAAAGGCAAACAAAACCTAAACTCCTTGGCTGAGCTAATTTCAACATTCAGAATCCTATAAATGAAAACTCATTGTCATTGTATGTGTCAGGTCAGCTATTAAAATGCCAAGATCTTTCAGTTCTTCAAAACTTTTTTTTTTTTTCCCTGTGTTGTTTATTTGCTTGCTTGTTTTATTTTCGTTTTACATTCTCACTGTGATTTATGAGCTTTTCATGCAGTCAGGACAGAGTAAGAAAGTTTCAATTTTTAAAGAAATGAAGTGCAGAAATATGTATGTATTCATTAGCATATGGAATTCAGTTGGCATTGGTCTCACCTAACTGTAACTACATGAAGGTTCAATGTATAATCTAAATTATTTTAGTGTCTCTTATAAATCAGTGAGATATTCCAAAGGTTAATGTATATCAGCCTAATGACTGAAAGAAGAGACACATTACAACCATTTTTATAAAAGGTAGAAAGGAGGACCCTAGGAGCTATCAGCTTGTCAGCCTCACCACTCTGCCTGGAAAGATAATGGAGCAGATTCTTCTAGAAGCTCTGATAAGGCACATGGAACACAGGGAGGTGATCAAAGACAGCAAATATGGGTTCACCAAGGGCAAACCTTAACTGACAAACTCAGTGATTTTCTATGATGGAGTCACTACATCAGTAGACAAGGGATGACCTATTTATGTCATCTATTTGGACTGTTAAGGCCTTTGACACAGTCCCCCAGAACATCCTAACTGCTAAGTTAGAGAAATACAGATTTGATGGGTGGAGTGTTCAGTGGGTAAGGAATTGTCTCGATGGTCACATCCAGAAGGTAGTGTTCAATGGTTCAAATTCCAAACGGACTGCAGTGACAAGTGGTGTCCTTCAGTGGTCTGTACTGGGACCAGTACTGTTTAATATTTTTTATCAATGATACAGGCAGTGAGAGGAATTGCACCATAATAAATTTGCAGGTGACAAGGGTGCATGGTGCTGTAGATATGCTAAATGCATGGGATGTCATCCAGAAGGACCTGGACATGCAGGACAGGTGGGCCCAGGTGAGCCTCATGAGGTTCAACAAAAGCAAGTGCAGGGATGAGGTGATAGAAAGTAGTCCTGTGGAAAAGGACTTGGGAGTTTTGGTGGATAAGAAGCTGAACTTGAACCAAAAATGCACACTTGCAGTCTGGAACATAAATCAAACCCTGAACTACAGTAAAAGAAGAATGTCTGGCAGATCAAGAGAGGTGATTCTGCCATGTTACTCTGCTGCAGCAAGTCATCACCTGGACTACTGTGTCCAACTCTGGTGCCCTCAATTCAAGAAGGACATGGACCTCATGGAACAGATCCAGAAGAGGGCCACAAACATGATCAGGGGGTTGAGGTATCTCCGCTACAAGGCTGAGGGAGCTGGGGTTGTTCAGCTTGGAAAAGAGAAGATTCTGGGGAGACCTAAAGCAGTCTTCCAATACCTGAATGGGGGCCTACAAAAAAAGGCTGGAAAGAGGCTGTTTTAAATTATAGAAGAGTATATTTAGGTTGGAACTTAGAAGCAAGTTCTTTACCATGAAGATAATGGAACACTGGAACAGGTTGCCCAGGGAGACAGTTTCTCTAAATCTTTTACCAGTTTTGTCACCCTTCTCTGGATAAGCTCCAGCAACTCAATGTCTTTCTTGTGAGAGGCATAAGACAGACATAAGACTGAGGGATAGATATCCATTTTGTGCAGAATAAATTCAACCACTTGTTTGTAATAGAGGAACTGCAGACAGTTCCTGTTCAGTTTGATAGCAGAAATAATGAATGAAGCTGTTCTCTGGGGGATGGGGGACTGGNGTAATCTTTTCCATAGATGAGGTCTTCATGGTATCCTGTATTGGAGACCTGTTCAGTGCTGTGCATCTCAGGGTTCTGACCATCTAAAGAGATGTATGATTGTCTATATTATCCTCTCTTTCTCTATAGTGTTAGCTCTAATAAATGACATTTAAAATTATACTCTACAAAGTCTGAGTGTCTTTCTTCCTGGCATCACAAAGCCCCAGCACTTCCCAGTGCAAAATGCATGGTCAAAATTTTATAATCACAAAGCATAAAATAATATCTAATAATTTAGAATTGTTCAAGACATTTTTTTTCCCTAGAAACAGAACATTTTTACAACCTGTCTCATCATTGCATTTTCTGAACACTTTCCAAGCTGTGCTTTAAGCAGTATATATATTAAAATCAAGATGTACTTCTATGAAAGCAATTGTGCAAGTCTGTAGTTTAATTTTTTCCCTGTGTGTGGAATTTTCTACTTGTGTACAATGGTTATGTTTGTGAAAGGATTCCAAGAGTATTCTTTGTATTTGCTTAGGTTTCTGGCAGCTTTTTCAGTCACAGCAGGGGTTTTTACCGTTGTCATCTGCACAGGGAAGAATTACCCTTCTGGATAAAGGTTCTGTTGATTCAAGGGGTATTGCTAACTGCTCTGAATCATAGAATCATAGAATCATAGAATCATAGAATCATAGAATCATAGAATCATAGAATCATAGAATGGTAAGGTTGGAAGGGACCTCAAGGATCATCCAGTTCCAACCCCCTGTCATAGTCAGAGACACCTCCCTCTAGTACAAGTCACTCAAGGCCTCCTCCAACTTGGCCTTGAACACCTCCAGGGAGGGAGCAGCCACAACCTCCCTGAGCAATCTGTTCCAGTGTCTCACCATCCTCACTGGAAAGAACTTCCTCCTAACATCCAGTTTAAACCTCCTCTCTGCCAGTGAATGTCTCTTAAAGTGCCTTAGGTTACTGTTCTAGGTAATGTTCGATCTTTTAAATGGACACAGGATATTATACTTGATGCATGTTCCTGACCCTCCATGTATTACAAGAGTTTTCAAAGATCTGATGACTTCATTCTCAAAGGCAGTTAACGTGTTCTATTTGTGTTACAGGAAACAAATAAACATGCAACAGAACTAATACACATACAGCCAAACCAAGGATACTGGCCCTTCAAATCTTCCCAGTGACAGTACAGAATGCATATGTTGTGGGTTTAGGGTTAACTGATGTACCCTACGGTGGAATATGATCCAGGTGTATGTCACCTAACCCCAGGGGGAGGCACTGGATCATAGAAGACAATCATAGAATCAGTTAGGGTTGGAAGGGAATGCAAGGATCATCTAGTTGCAACCCCCCTGCCATTGGCAGGGATACCCTACCGTAGATCAGGCTGGCTAGAGTCTCATCCATCCTGGCCTTAAACACCTCCAGGGATGGGGCCTCAACCACTTCTCTGGGCAACCCATTCCAGGGTCTCACCACTCTCATGCTGAAGAACTTCCTCCTCATGTCCAGTCTGATCATGTTATTCCCTTCCATTTCCTTCCTTCTTTCTATTTAAGGGGTAGGAACTTCCTGCTCATTCTTTTCCTTTCACTTCTCCTTTCACTTCCCTTCAGGTGGGGAGCTTTTAGCTGGCTGGGAGCTGTTTGCCATGCAGCTGAGTCTCATCCCCTTCCATCCTTGATCTAGTTTTGTATATATCTGTATTTATCCCTTTCCACAATAGCTGTGTTCATCCCTTTTCCTTAAATACTTTTATTTTTTTAATTAACTTTTTTAATTTCCAATTCTATCCAAGTCATTTTGTTTACCCCTTACATTCCCCTGCCTATCTTTTCTCTATGGAGGAAGCAGAAGTGGGGAGAAGGAAGTGACCTACATTCTGTCCCCTGGAGTTTTGGCCCTGAAAACTCAAGCCAGGACAGCATACTGGGGTACTCTGTGAGAGGGAGAAGGTGATGCTTTCTGATCTACATACCAGGCCTTTTCTGTGCTTCAGCTATGGAACTTCTTAGAGAAAACGAGTCATGAAAGTAGTAGGAGGTATAGTAATAAGTGAAATGAAGTATGTAATTGCTCACTATGTTCATAATAAAGACTTTAATGCTAATCTTATTATTTTTCTTTTCCAGTTGTTAATTTTTTTCAGATTTATTTAGATCATTATATGACTTCTGATAAAATTGAAGACATGAGAGTTTTACCAGTATAAATACTGAATTTTTTCAAGGCCTTCTGTCTATTTCTTGGGCAAAAAAGTCAGTTGATAATTAGGTAACCTCTGTTGACTTTTCAGTCTTAATTGCTGAGCTTGTTTTGTTTTAGCTTGCTTTAAAAGTAGCTGTTTAGACACAGATTATCCTGCAATCTAAAAAGTTTAAATTCTGAATATTTGTATCTTTGTGTGGCTATTGCTGGAGGAAAATAATACATAAAGGAATTTATATAACCTCTTCTTAAATGACAAAATATTCTCAACCTTCTGTGAAAGTCCTCTGTTTCAACTTGGATTTAGAATAAAACACCAGCTGATTCTACAGGAAGGATGGGGAAGGATTATTTACAAGGTTCTGCAATGACAGGACAAGGGGAAATGGGTTTAAACTGGCAGAGGGGAGATTTAGACTGGATGTTAGGAGGAAGTTCTTTACAGTGAGGGTGTTGAGGCACTGGAACAGGTTGCCCAGGGAGGTCATGGATGCTCCCTCCCTGGAGGTGTTCAAGGCCAGGTTGGATGAGGCCTTGAGTGAACTGTGCTAGTGGGAGGTGTCCCTGCCTATGGCAGGCGGTTGGAACTAGATGATCCTTGAGGTTCCTTCCAACCTTACCATACTATGATTCTATGATTCTATATAAGTGTATGTACAGTCCCCATCTTTAGAGGTTTTTACCTAAAGGCATATGGATTTGCATAGTTCTAAACTGGTCTAGGTTAATGCACAGAACCACAAAGAGACTTTTGTAATTGGAGAAATGGAATAACCCAGATCTTAGATACTTACTGAGACTACACTAATGTTTACATGCATTTTAAAAATAAAAATGAATGTTAAATTGTAGTTATAGTATCAGTTATAGTATCAGTTTCACAATTGTAACTGTTAATTAACATCTATAGCTGTTAAATTCCACTGTTTGTCAAGGTCCAGAGAACAGAGATCAACAATATCTCTGTCCAGAGGAGCAAGATTTGTTCTTCTAGATTTCTGTGTTGTGAAATTAAGGTGCAAACGAGACCAGATAGCAGCACACAACTCTTTATTAAAAGATAAAGTTGAACAAAACAGAGAGGGAAGAGGGGAGAGAGGGAGAGGGGACAACAGAGAAAAGTGAAGAGTAGGGAAGGAAAAGAACAGGGATAGTATTACCATCAGCCACAGATGGGAGAAGAGAGAGAGAAAAAGAGAGGTGTGCCTGGCCCAGGGATGTTCTTCTGTGCAGTTGTTCTGCGGGAGTTGTTCCATGAATTCTTCCGGTGGAATTGCCCCAGTGGTGGCGTTCTGGTGGAGGTGCTCCAGCGGAGGTGCTCATTTTTGCAGGCATTGCTTACATCTTTTTATACAGTTTTTTTAGGCTGTTGTCCAGGTGCAGTTCCCCAGGAAATCTTCCTGTGTATTCTCATGTATTTGCAGGGGTCCGGCAGTGTCACCAGGGAGGGCTTCCACCCCCTCCCTGTGCTGCTTACCCATCCATACCCTAAATACACATAAGCCTTTTCTCTTCAGGGTAACTGGTTTAAGGCATCAACATCCTGGGCATTCAAGCCAGGTTGGAGTCCAGGAATTCCACAAAGACACTGTATCTCTGTTGATTAGCATCCCTGAGCTCTTGGGCAGGAAATCTGGGCTGAGTCCAGGAAGTCCACAAAGGTGCTGTTTGCATCCCTGAGCTTTCAGCCAGGAATCTGGGCCATCTTTAACAAAGGCAATCTTTATCTTTGTTGATTTGAACAAGGGAGAGACGATCAGACTCTCACAATGATGATAATAGTGATAAATGTTTTATGTTTTATAATAACATTAATATTTCTCTTTCTAAAGAGGCAAAGACTTCATAGTTTTTATTCATGCCCCTCTGTGCTTGTTTGAGGCTAATTGGAATATTTTAATGGAGAAAATTATATTATAGGCTGTGAAAGGAAAACAATGGTGATGTCTGCTTGACTCATAGGCTTGCTGAGATGCATGACACTAGAACATAAAACAGAAAAGACACTCAGGCTTTGGAGAGTCTCAGGCTCTCTGGTTGTTTTTTTATTTGTTTGTTTTTTGTTTGTTTGTTTTTTCTTTGCCTTTTACTCTCTGCCTAGTAACCTCACTAACCACTCTGCTTCTAACCCCCCCTGGCTGATCCTTCAAACTCACCTTGAACATAAGCCAAACCCTGGGGTAAGGTAGAAGGGTGGAAAGAAGGTGGAAGGGTGGTTGGAAACCCCTTCTGGGCACTCTGATTTCTGGGAGGGGAATTGTGTTTCTCTATTCCCTTTAACTTGTATATTTCTGTAACTATTCCTGTCTATAGTGTATATATCTGCTTGTATATTGTGCTAAGCTATAAACAGAGCTTCAGTCCTTAACTTCCATCTGGCTGAGTCTAGTCTGGGTGATTTTACAAAATGTGGAGGGGCAAGGAACTCCCAAACCATCACACCCTCCATGACATTCTGAGTTTAAAGCCTTTCCAAATTTGTGAGGTTACTCTTTAATAGGCAGGTTCTAGGCAGATTCACTTTAAACCTGGGAGAGACACAGGATCCTGTCACGTGTGTATCTCAGCAGACATGAGTCAGCTGTATTTTATACAAATGTGCGCAGAAAAAAATTCACAGTAGAGATTAATTTTATTAATTGGATTTATAGTCAATTGCCTATGATAATTTATGCTAAACATAATATTACTATCACATGCTGTCATATTTTAGTAAAAAAAAACAACAATGTAAAACAGCTTCTTCTCAGTATATTTAACATAAACATTAAGAGAAGAAAATGCTGCCTTAAAACAGTGAATTAATGACATTCACTTTGAGGAGATAGACTTTTTTTTATTTTATTTTCTGTAAAACTTCTGAGGACACGAAAGCAAGCAGTAAAAAGGAAGAATATTATTTTCCTGTTGCTATTATCTCTAAATTGGTTAAATTGCTGCTGAATAGACTGAAAGATACAAGCTCTGGAGATCAATGTTTTGAAGTAGTCTATGCAGTGCTGAATCTAGGACATTAAAATTACCAAGACAACTGTCTGTATCTATAAAATTCATGTGAAGATTTGGTACATTGTTTATATGCAGATGAGAATAGTTGATAAACCTTTGAATAGCTTTCTTTGAGAGAAGTATTAACAGTGGAAAACGTTGGTGTGTGCAGGAACAGAGAGGGACATAGTTTTATCTCAGTCACTATTTAAGTTTCCTGTTGTTTTCTTTTGAATATCTAAAAATTCTGTGGTAGTTTGACCATAGCCAGCAGTTAAGCATCCACTGACTGCTTAGACAGTCAGAGCCCCTACCACTCTTCCCCTTCCCTGGAGGATACTGGAGAAAATTAGGAGAAAAAAAGTTAGAAAAAATCTCATAGGCCAAGATAGATGCAGTTCAGTAAGTGAAGTGGTGGATGTAGAAAAGAAGGTAAACAAAACCCCAGTTAATACAAAAACTACCTCCAATGAGCAGACCTGGACAGTCACTGAGCAGAGCCTTATTTGGAAAGGCTCCTGCACATCTCCCTCCAGTTTTTACTGTTAAGCATTATGTTAAAAGTTATAGGATATCCCTTTTGCGAGTTAAGACCACCTGTCCTTGCTGTGTCCCCTCACAGTAACTTGCCCACCCCCAGCAACTTGCTGCTGGCTGGAGTGAGGAACAGAAAGAAATCCTTGATGTTGTGCAGTGTACAGCGATAGCTAAAACACTGGGCTGTTATCAATGCCATTTTAGCTACAAATCCAAAACTATATGCCCTACTTATTAAGAAAATTGACTCTCTCTCAGCTGAAGTGTGCTGGTTTGAGGCTAATTGGAATATTTTAATGGAGAAAATCATATTATGGGCTATGAAAAGAAAACACTGGTGATATCTACTTCAGTCATAGTCTTGCTGAGATGCATAAGAACAAGAACACAAACATAGATAACCCATGGAGAGAGTTTCGGTCACTCTCGGACCTTCTTTGTCTTCTCTCTGCTGAGTAACCTAACTAACCACTCTGCTTCTAAGCCCCCCTGGTTGATCCTTCAAACTCACCTTGAACATAAGCCAAACCCTGGGGTAAGGTAGAGGGGTGGAAAGAAGGTAGAAGGGTGATTGGAAACCCCTTCTGGGGACTCTGGTTTCTGGGAGGGGAGTTGTGTTTCTGTATTACCTTTACCTTGTATATTTCTGTAACTATTCCTGTCTGTAGTGTATATCTCTGCTTGTACATTGTGCTAAGCTGTAACTAGAGCTTCAGTCCTTAACTTCCATCTGTCTGAGTCTAGTCTGGGTGATTTTCATTGGGGAGGTGGGTAACTCATCACATGAAGCCAGTGCAAATCACAGAATCATAGAAATGTTGAGGCTGAAAGACACTTTTGAAATCCTTGTGTCCAACCAATTGCCTAGAGCATGCAGTCCCACCACTGCTGCTAAGCCACTACCACTAAACCATGTCCTTAAGCACCATTTTCACACATTTTTTAAATACCTCCAAGAATAGTGACTCCACCACTTCCCTGGGCATCCTGTTCCAACACTTTCTTAATATCCAACCCTAACCTCCCTTGGCACAACTTGAGCCCCTTTCCTCTTGTCCTGTCACTTGTCACATGTGAGAAGAGACCAAACCCCATGTCTCGCTGGCCTCCTTTGAGATAGTTGTAGAAAGCAACAAGCTCTCCGCTTAGTCTCCTCTTCTGAAGACTAAACAGTTTTAGGTGTTCCTCATAAAACTGGTGTTCAAGGCCCTTCACTAGCTTAGTTCATCTTATTTGACATGCTTTAACACCTTGTACTGAGAGGTTCAAAACTAAACACAGTACTGAAAGTGTAACTTTGTAAGTGCTAAGTAGAGGGGGATGAACACATCTCTAGATCTCCTGGCCACACTGTTCCTGATACAAGCCGAACTGCCATTTGCCTTCATGGCCACCTGAGCACAATGCTGGCTCATACTCCACTGGCTGTCAATCAACAACTCCAGGTCCTTCTCCACCAGACAGCTCTCCAACTACTCTTGCTGAGCCTGTAATGTTTCATGGCATTATTGTGGCTCAAGTGCAGCTCTCAACACTTGAACTTGTTGAATCTCTGTGATGGTTTGGGAGTTATCCACCCCATCCCCCTCCTATGAAAAATCACCCAGATTAGACACAACTGGCTGGAAGTTAAGTACTGAAGCTGTATTTACAGTTTAGCACAAAGTACAAGCAGAGATATACACAACAAACAGGAATATTTACAGAAATATACGCGTTAAAGGTAACACAGAAACACAATCCCCTTCCCAGAAATTAGAGACCCCATGAGGGGCTTCCAACCACCCTTCCACCTTCTTTCCAGCCCTCTACCTTACCCCAGGGTTTGCCTTATGTGCAAGGTAAGTTTGGAGGATCAGTCAGGGGAGTTAGAAGGAAAGTGGGTAGTTAGTTTACTCAGCAGTAAGGAGAAGACACAGCAGAGAGCAAGACTTTCTATCTCTATTTGTGTCCTTGCTCTTATACATCTCAGCAAGCCTATGAGTGAAGTAGACATCACCATTGTTTTCTTTTCACAACCTGTAATCTTTTTTTCATTAAAATATTCCAATTAGCCTCAAACCAGCACAATCTTGTACTGCTGGCCTCGGCCCATCTGTCCAATCTGTCCAGATCTTCCTGCAGAGCCTTCTTGCCCTCCAGCAGATCCACACACTCATCCAACTTGGTGTCATTTGCAAACTTAATGAGGGTGCACTACATCCTCTCATATAAATCATTGACAAAGATGTTAAACAAATATGACCTCAACACTGAGCCCTGGAGAACACTTCTTGTCTGCCAACTGGACATAGCTCCATTCACCACAACTCTCTGGGCCCAGTCATTCAACCAGTTTTTCACACAATACATTATATGCCTGTCCAAACCATGGGCAGACAATTTCCTCAGGAGAAAAGTCTCTGAAATTTTGTAGA
This sequence comes from Eubucco bourcierii, assembly GCA_013396675.1. Lineage (NCBI taxonomy): Eukaryota > Metazoa > Chordata > Aves > Piciformes > Ramphastidae > Eubucco > Eubucco bourcierii. The sequence goes on from VWZE01014118.1 coordinate 56,541, forward strand.
AGACCTGTCTAAAATTCAGGTAGATAACATCAACAGCCTTTTCCTTGTCCATCAGGTGGGTTACCTTGTCAAAGAAGATCAGATTAGTTAAGCAAGACCTGCCCTTAATAAACTCATGTTGACTGGGCCAAATCATCTTGTTGCCCTGTGCATGAGACATGATGTCATTCAAGATGATGTGCTGAATGCTTTTCCCTGACACCAAAATCAGATTTACAGGCCTGTAATTCTCTGGATCCTCCTTCTGACCCCTCTTGTAGATTTGCTAACCTCCAGTACACCAGGACCTCACCAGTTAGGCAGGACTGCTGAAAAAGATGGAGAGTAGCTTGGTGAGTGCTTCTACCAGGTTCTCCAGCACCTTTGGGTGCTATCTGGGCCAATACACTTGACTGTGTCTAAATGATGTAACATGTCTCAAACCATTTCTCCCTGGGGCATGGGGGCCTTGTTCCCTTGCCCTTCTCTGTCTTCCAGGTGAGGTGCCTACAGAACAGCTATTGTTACCACTGAGGAGTCAGGCAAGGAATGTGTTGAGTACCTCAACATTTTCCTCATCCTTTTTAGTTGTGTTTTCTCCTGTGTCCATTAAAGGATGGAGATTCTCCTTAGTTCTCCTTCAGCTGTTGAACTATTTATAGAAATATTTTTTATTATCTTTCACAGTGCTAGACAGATTAAGTTCAAGCTGGGCTTTGGCCCCTTTGTTTTTCTCCATATAGTGTCTCACCACATCTTTCACAGAATCACAGAATCACAGAATGATTTAGGTTGAAAGGGACCTCAAAGATCATCTAGTTCCAACCCTCCACCACAGGCAGGAACACCTCCCACTAGTACAGGTCGCTCAAGGCCTCATCCAACTTATCTTTGAATGCCTCCAGGTATTCAAAGGACCATCCACAACCTCCCTGGGCAACATGTTCCGATATTTCATCACCCTCACTGTAAAGAACTTCTTCCTATCATCTGGTTTAAATCTCCCCTCTTTTAGTTTAAACTCATTGCTCCTCATCCTGTCATTACAAGACCTGGTAAATAGTCCCTCCCCAGCATTCCTATAGGCCCCCTTCAGATCCTGGAAGCCCCCTTCAGACACTGAAGTCATCTTTATAGTCATCCTGAGAGACTTTCACCCCTTTTCAAAGGCCACCAACTCTCCTATTTTTCCTGAGCTCCAACCAAAGCTCCCTGTTCAGCCTTGCAAGCCTCCTTCCTCTCCAACCTGCCTTTTGGGACATGTGGGTGGATTGATCCTGTGACTTTAAGATTTTCTTCTTAAAGAATGTTTAGTCCTCCCTGACTCCTTCATCCTTCAGAATGGTCTCCTAAGGGACTTTGTCAATCAGTCTCCTGGACAGGCCAAAATCTGTCTTGCTGAAGTCTGAAGTGGTATTCTATTAAAACCACCTCCCTTCTCTGAGAATTGAAAATTATCATTTCATGATTACTGTTCCCAAATTGACCTCTAACCTCTCAACAAGCCCTTCTGTGATAACAAGCAGCATGTCCAGGAGGGCACCTTCCCTAGCTGATGCCTTCACTGACTGTGTCAGTGAAGTTATCTTTCACACTCTCAAGGAACTTCTCCAAGAGTTCCCTCTCAATAGCATTGCATTTCCAGCAGGCATCTGGGAAGTTGAACTGCACCACAAGAGTGAGAGGCAGTGATTGTGAAACTTGCAGCTGCTTATAGCATATTTCACAAGCCTCATCATCCTGATTGAATTTTAGGATGGAGACCCTAATTACCGCTAGGCCTGTGGTAGACACTTGTGAACTACCAACTTCACTTACTAACCTATCAACTTCTCTGTATCTGCTATGTCCTAGGCTGACACTTACGTCTTTAAGGACCGTGGAGTATAGACCTGCAAGAGCAACCAGGAGTAAACAGGAAATTGTAATCCTTAGATAATTCATTCCTGTAATTCTTATATCTTATATTATTTAGGCTGATGGCAAAGCCAGTTCATTCTTTTTTTTAATTCCCTCTCTCCCACGAAGATACATTCTGTTATCAGGCAAAAATAGGGGAGTATAACAACTCTGTTTGGCCTGACCAAAGCAGAGGGTAGGTTGGCCTTGGCCAGATCAAATTAACCTAGCAATGGTGGGGGAATGTTGTGGGGGAATGTTCTAATTTTTAAACATCTCAGTAAGCCTGTGAGTGAAGTAGACATCACCAATGTTTTCTTTGCACAGCTGTAGTATAATTTTCTCCATTAAAATATTCCAATTAGCCTCAAACAAGCTCAATTAATTTCAAAGTAAAAGAGAAAAAAAAAATCCCCAGGATTGGATAGAAACACAGAATATATTCAAAGATTAAATGGAAAGTGTTACAAATAACTACAGACTACAATGCAAAACAGTGCAGAAGCATATGAAATACACAAAGATCCATAATCTAGCTTTTACTACACAATCCCATTGTGCTGGTTTGAGGCTAATTGGAATATTTTAATGGAGAAAGTTATACTATAGGCTGTGAAAAGAAAACACTGGTGATGTCTACTTCGCTCATAGGCTTTCTGAGATGTATAAGAAAAGAATACAAAACATAGATAAGACACTCGGGCTTACAGACACTCAGGCTGTCTAGTTTCTGGCCTTCTCTCTGCCGAGTAACCTCACTAATCACTTCGCTTCTAAGTCCCCTGGCTGATCCTCCAAACTCACTTTGCACATAAGCCAAACCTTGGGGCAAGGTATAGGGGTAGGGAGATGGTGGAAGGGTGGTTGGGAGCCCCTCCTGGGGTCTCTGATTTCTGAGGGGTGGTGTTGTGTTTCTTTATTACCTTTAACTTGTATATTTCTGTAAATATTGCTGTCTGTTGTGTATATCTCTGCTTGTACACTGTGCTAAGCTGTAAATAGAGCTTCATTCCTTAACTTCCAGCTGGCTGAGTGTAGTCTGGGTGATTTTACAAAGGGGGTGGGGGATGACGGGGAACTCCCAAACCATCACAGTAATTTTAGAACTCTGTCTTCCCCTGTGAACGTAAAGGAATCAGAGCTGATGGCATCACTATGTGAAAGTCAGCCTTGGAACAGAGACACCTATCAAATTACAGTGAGAATACAGATTAAATCAGGCAGTAGTTACTGGGCTGCATGCCCAGCACGAGATTCATCAACCAGTGAATGAGATGCTGAGAAGGCAGAATAACATTCCTGAAGAAAGTCTTTGGCTCTTGCCAGGCCCTCTGCTATGTCTGACCAGCCCTCCAGTATACCTGGCCAGCCCTCTGCCATGCCAACCTGCCCCCTGCCATGCTGGCATCTCTCATTGGGGACTATCTATTGTTTATACACTCTGTCATGTATTATTGGTTTGATGCAAGGCAAAGAATTGTATATACACCACTGCTACGGGCAATAAAGTTGATTCTGCATGCAGCAGGTGGCTGACTCCAAAACTTTGTTAGCATACTGTTGCACAGGTGTGGGGCATATTAAACAGTTCAGTGGGAACAGTTGAATATCACATAGGAATGAAATGAAATGGAGAAATACTGGTGAGATTGGTTGATAAAGAGGAGTTAATAGAAGGTGAATTTGGAAAAAAAAAAAAAGTGACCTAGGATACCATTTGGAACATAGGAAGTACAGCAAAGTCTGTTAGCCTCATTAGAAAAAGTGTAGAAAGAAAAACCGAAAAAAATAAAAGTCACAATACTTACTTTGTGTGTACTACTTAGAAGCAAATACTGAGCTGGTTTCCTGCATAGCTTAATTGAGATCTTAAGAGGGTTTTTCACTGTATTACTGTACTCAGGACATCTGTTTGCTCTCATAAATAAATATATGGCTAAGTATCACATGAATTGTTGACAAAACTACATTTAGAATGATGTGTAAGTCAGTACTGCCTTTCTCAAACTAGAAACTGCTTTCTACCCCTCTGCTTTCTCAAACTAGAAACTATGAAATCAACAGATTACATGTCTTCAACATAGCTTTAAAGTTAGATATCAAAATCCAACCTAATCACTTGTCCTTTTAGAGAAAGAAGCAGACATTTCCTGAGGGCAACTCATCTCATCTTAGTTTCATACTTTAGGACACATCACATTAATGACTCTCTGAAAGCACATATATTACTTGTTCTATGCACTTCTCTGTTTAGAACAACCTAGACTGAGCCTCCTAACTGTGTCTGGTGTTTACACAGGTTATAGTCCATTCTATTAAATATAAAAATTAATCTACCAATCCAATAGTTACCTTGAATATCATAGTTCATCAACAATATTCTTGCCATTTGCAAACTGTAATATCTCTATTTCCTCTATAGGGAGTTAGATTGATTAAATTAAATACAGACATCTAAATCTTGGAGACATGAAGTTATGTGGAATTATTCACATCCCACACTTTTTAAATCAGAAGAATTAATGTGGTGATTGTAATTTTGGGAGCTTCAACAAAGAGATATTACAGCTACCACAAATGTTCAGGAAACTGTAACTTACATAAAAGAATTACTTGAAAAAAATAATTCAAATGTGTTTGCATTCTGACTGGTTGCATATACCATGTACTTTTTAACTTATTCATATAGAATTTAATTTACCATTGCAGAGTGATGATTGTGCTAAGTTGCAATAAATCATCACTTTCCCACGATGAAGTTCTCATTGAGGCCAAACAAGATGATAGATCAACGGCACAATGTCCACCTGGAGACCAGCGACAAATGGTGTCCATCAGGGGTCAGTGATGGCACCAGTGCTTTTTAACATCTTTGTCAGTGACATGAACAGCAGGATCAGTGCACCCTCAGCAAGTTTGCAGATGACACCAAGCTGTGTAGCACAACTGTCTTGCTAGAGGGCAGGGATCCATCCAGAGGGACCTGGACAGGCTGCAGAGATGGGCCCAGGCCAACCTCATGAAATTCAACAAAGCCAAGTGTGAGGTCCAGCACCTGGGTAGGCACAATCCCAAGCACAAATCCAGGCTGGGTGGTGAATGACTGGAGAGCAGCCCTGAGGAAAAGGACCTGGGGGTCTGGGTTGATGAAAAGCTCAACATGAGCCTGCAGCATGTGCATGCAGCCCAGACAACAATGGAGTGCTGGACCACATCAAGAGCAGTGTGGCCAGCAGGGTAAGGGAGGGGATTCTGCCACTTTACTCTGCTCTTGTCAGACCACACCTGGAGTACTGTGTACAGTTCTGGAGCCCTCAGCACAGGAAGGATATGGAAGTGTTGGAGTGGGTGCAGAGGAGGTAAATGAAGATGATCAGAGGGCTGGAGCAGCTCTCCTATGAGTACAGGCTACAAGAGTTGGGGTCTTCAGCCTGGAGAAGAGAAGGTATCAAGGAGACCTGATAGTAGCCTTCCAGTATCTGAAGGGGACCTACAGGAAGGCAGGGGAGGGACTATTGACAAGGTCATATAATGATGAGACAAGGGGCAATGGGTTTAAACTGGTAGAGGGGACATTTAGACTGGATGTTAGGAGGAAGTTCTTTCCAGTAAAGGTGGTGAGGCACTGGCACAATTTGCCCAGGGAGGTTGTGGCTGTTCCCTCCCTGGAGGTGTTGAAGGCCAGGTTGGATGAGACCTTGAGTGAGCTGTACTAGTGGAAGGTGTCCCTGCCTATGGTAGGGGGTTGGCACTAGATGATCCTTGAGGTCCCTTCCAACCTTACCATTCTATGATTCTGTGACTCCAAGAGGGAGAAGGAGAGAAAGAAGGTGTAACAAGAGATTGCAGACAGGAGATGCAGGCTTCAGATGATACAGACATACTTCAGTTGACGGTAAGGGTAAAGTATATCACACAATTTCAAAAGTAGCATATTTTCTCTGCCTCATCAGTAACCCTCAGAAGAGCTTTATTTTCTTTGTCATATACTGAGAACCTGTCTCTCAGAATTTTTGACATTCAGTCATAACAGATATGAAAAACAAATAAAAACAAGAAAAAAAGATCAGTACCATAGAAAACTCAATGCACCTTCCCCAGTCTAATGAATTCTGTCTCAGAAATTGCCAGTCATTATGGTGTCACTAAAGGACCATTGGATCACACCAATCTCTTATATGGGGAATGAGAAATCTCTGTCAGATTGCAATAAAATGCCTGGACCTTCATGGTCCTCATTGAAGAATATGAATATTCTTTCTGTATTTTAAGGTCACTATTTCAGTATTAAACTGTTACAAGTGTTTATTAAAATTCTTGTGAAATTATGCAAATTTGGAGATGATACCAAGCTGAATGGTGCTCTTGATAAAACTGAAGAATGAGATGCCACCCAGAAGCACGTGGATAGACTGGACAAGTGGGCTGAGGAGAATCTCATGAAGGTCAAAATGCAAAGTCCTACACCTAGGTAGGGGCAACCCTTGATACCAGTGCAGGCTAGGGGCTGATAAAACTGAGAGCAACCCTGCAGAAAAGGACTTAGGAGTACTTGTAGAGAAGAAGATGGACATGAGTCAACAATGTGTATTTGCAACTCAGAAGGCCAATTCCATCCTGGGCCGCATTAAAAGAAACACGACCAGCAGGTCAACAGAGGTAATTCTACAAATCTACTCTGCTCTGGTGAGACCTCACCTGGAGTACTGTGTTCAGCTCTGGAGCTCCCAAAAAAAGAGAGAAACGTAGACCTGTGGAGTAGGTTCAGAGGAGGCCCACAAAGATGTTCAGAGAGCTGGAGCATCTCTCTGATGAAAACAGGCTGAAAGAATTTCCTGCTGAAAGTCCTGCTAAGGCAAATGGAAAACAAAGCAGAGGTGATTGGTGGGAACCAGCATGGCTTCACCAAGGGCAGATCTTGCCTGACAAATTTAGTGGCTTTCTATGATGAAGTCACAGCGACAGTGGACAAGGGAAAGGCAGCTGATGTCATCTACCTGGACCTGAGTAAAGCATTTGACTCTGTCCCACATGACATCCTGGTCACCAAACTGGAAAAACATGGACTTGATGGATGGACCACTCGCTGGATAAGGAATTGGCTGGATGGTCGAACCCAGAGAGTGGCGATCAACGGCACAATGTCCACCTGGAGACCAGTGACAAGTGGTGTCCCTCAGGGGTCAGTGCTGGGACCAGTGCTGTTTAACATCTTTGTCAGTGACATGGACAGAGGAATG
>VWZE01014118.1:75174-91589 GCA_013396675.1 Eubucco bourcierii
CCCCCCAACTTTGTAAAATGACCCAGACTATAACTCAGCTGGATGGAATTTAAGAGTTGAAGCTATATTTACAACTCAGCACAATATACAAGCAGAGATATACACTATATACAGAATATTTACAGAAATATACAAGTTAAAGTTAATACAGAAACACAACTCCCCTCCCAGAAATCAGAGACCCCAGGAGGGGCTCCCAACCACCCTTCCACCTTCTCCCCACCCCTGTACCTTACCCCAAGGTTTGCCTTATGCGCAAGGTAAATTAGGAGGACTGGCCAGGGGGGGTTAGAAGAAAAGTGGTTAGTGAGGATTAATCAGCAGAGGAACCAGAACCAGAAGTTGCTAGACCACCCCAACTGCTCTCCCAGCAAGAGACAGACAGAGAGTGACTTATCTATATTTTGGTTTCTCTACCCAAAACAATTTTTTCATCAGACCTATGAGTGAAGTAGACATCACCATGTTTTCTTCTCACAGCCTATAGTGTAGTTTTCTCTATTAAAATATTCTAATTAGCCTCAAACCAGCACACTGAACGTAATTTGATTTTATTCATAATTACACTAAGGCTACAAAATACATTCACATTGCAGTAAAAAATAAAATCCCTCATAATTGTGAACTGTCAACTTATAATTCAAAACAAATGTTTCGGTCTTCATGGTCTGATATGTGACACAGCAGCTCAACACCACTCCCATTCAGTCAGATGCACTCCTCATGCAGATGTCTCAAAAGAAAGAGAGAGATTACATCGAGTATTTTTTGTGCTTTAACTCCAGTATGCAGTTAGGCATCTCACAACCTTTCACTTACTCCCCCACAGGGGGATGGGGAAGAGCTGAAACAGTACAAGTGAGAAGATGCATGCAGTTTTACAGGTAAAGCAAAAGCTGTACAGGCAAGCAAGGAAAACAAAGGAGTCAATTCACCACTGCCCATCAGCAGGCAGATGTTCAGCCATCTGCAAAAAAGTAGGGTTCTGTCACGTATAATGGTTACTTGGGAAGACACATGTCATCACTCAAAATGTCTTCCCTTACTCCTTCTCCCAGATTTATTGCTGACCACAACATCATATGGTGTGGGATATTTCTTTGGTCAGTTTGTCTCAGTCTGGAAGTCAGGAAGGAGCTGTGGTTCATGTGAGTGAAATTAAGGCACAAAAGAGGTCATACATCAAACCAAGACTATTTATTACTTGTAAAGAAAACAGAGAAAGAAGGAAAAGAAAAGGGATAGAGAAAGAGAGAGAGAATGGAGAAAAAGAGAGTGGCAGAGGTAGTTATCACCCTGGGGTCCTTCTTCAGTGGGAATGGGAGGGAGACATTCCTGGGATACTGTAGATGGTGTTTGCTGTCACTGGCTGACATTCCTCCAGCTTATGACATCCTGAGTGATGTTCCTCCAGCTTGTGATGTTTCTCTTTTTTTAAATTGGTATAACTCAAGATTTTTATACTGTTCCTGGTTCATTCATCATAGCCTCACCTGACCCATGCCCTTGTAGAATCATAGAATGGTAAGGTAGGAAGGGACCTCAAAGATCATCTAGTTCCAACCCCCTGCCATAGGCAGGGACACCTCCCACTAGGACAGGTCACTCAAGGCCTCCTCCAACCTGACCTTGAACACCTTCAGGGAGGGAGCAGCCACAACCTCCCTGGGCAACCTGTTTATATTACAATGTATATGTGACATCCAGGTGTCTCTCAGTGGGCATAGAGGGGTTGGTACAGTGACCTCTGCCTCTCCTTGTCATCCACCCCACCGCTTTCTCAGTGGGCAGACCTGACACATCAAGTGGGTTGTTCAGGATGATTTGTCAGTTTATTGAGACACTTCTCATGTTCTTAATGTATTCATCGTGTTCAAAAGGAGATTTACATGTCCAGGAGACAATTCCCACACAGTTGGAGTCAGCCTCCTTGCTGTCGGGGCAGCACAAGGATCAAAAAATATCTTGATGCTGTGTAAGCACTGCTCAGGAACAGCTAATACACAGATATGTAATCAATAATTAATTAATCAGAAATCCAAAACATAGCACCATACAAGCTGCTGTCAAGAAAAATAACTCAAATCCAGACAAAACAAATGTAACACTTTAACCAGTTTTGCTTTTATCATTATTGTTATTTTTTAGTAGGGTTCTACTCTTTTTGCAGTGTATCAAAGCCACATTTCTATCCATTTATTCCTGCTGGTTCTACAAAATGATGTCTCTAGGCATCCGGAACTGTCTCCCATCTTTAGTTCAATAGGATATTTTTCTTTACGTGTACTGTTGCTGATGTCATTCTCTCTCCCCAGTAGAGCAATGTCACTCTTCACTGCTCTGTTCAGCGTATCTGTTGGGAAAGTGTTATATAGCACTGCCACCCAGGGGAAAGAAGGCAGACGAGCATCAGTCAATGTGTGCTTGCGCTCAACCACAGCTAAAGCCTCGCATCAGAAAGCACATTTCCATTACTAGAGGTAGCAGAGGAACGAACGAATGACAGCCCCTTTGAAGGGTTTTTGCAGCTGCCTGAAAAATGCAACTGTACTGACTGAGAAATTCAAGTGTAATACACTTCAGATTAAAAGTATTACTTAGTTAAATACTTATGAAATTATGCGTGCCTGTCACAATGGGCTTTTTTAACTGAAGCAGGATTCCTGTTTTTCTTGGAGAATGATTATATTTCATGTGCATTTGGGGTTTTGGTGTTTGTTTGGCTTTTTAATGACAATTCCCACTTAGAATCTTGTAGAATCATAGAATGGTGAGGTTGGAAGGGACCTTAAGGATCATCTAGTTCCAAACCCCTAACTGTTTTACAAAAATATTTGAGAAACTTAAGGTGCACTTAGTTTGCTACCTATTCTCATTTCATTTAAATATTTCTGGCACAACTACCTCTGTTCAGGATAACCAAAACACAACACACATAAAAATCTGCAATAGGAATAGCTGAGGGAAAAAACCAAACCAAAATAAATGAAATTAAATGAAATGAAATGAGATTAAAGAAATGAAATGAAATTAAATACAATAATGTAAAAGAAAATGAAATTAAATGAAATAAAAATACATTAAAATAAATGAAATGAAATGAAATGAAATAAAATAAAATAAAATAAAATAAAATGCAAGCAATCAAGCCTTCTTCAGCACTTTTTCTTTCCCTCAGAATTAATTTGTCACCCCAGGATCACAGGATCGCAGCATGTTAGGGGTCAGAAGGGACCTCTGGAGATCATTGAGTCCAATCCCCCTGTTAGAGTAGGACCTTAATTTAGTGCAGGTTAGACAGAGCCAGATGGGTCTTGAAAGTCTCCAGAGACGGAATCTCCACAGCCTCTCTGGGGAGCCTGTTCCAATGTTCCATGACCCTTACAATAAGGAAGTTCCTCCTGATGTTGAGGTGGAACTTTCTGTGCTGTATTTTATATCCATTGGCCCCCTGACTCCTACTTTGTAGACCTTGTCTCTCCCCTAATTTCCATGAGCCACTTTTGTAGTCTGTTCAATGGAAATAGTTCCTGGACTCAACTTCTGATACCTCAGTGCTTTCTAGGACTGTATGTTGTCAGTAAGCATCTCAAGAGTGTGAAACATTATATCTGTGCATATGCCCTCCCAAATGCATATGAAACTCCCTGTTAAGAAGAAATATGTCATACAGCAATATCTGACAGCTTGAACAACAGGACAAGAATCAATGAGTGAAAGCTATGCTGGGCAATGTTCCATTGTGATATTAAAAAAAAATTCACAGTGGGAATATGGTGGAGTTTCTAACACTGAAGGTATTCATAATGTGACAGGACAGAGTGCTAGATAGAATCACAGAAATATAGAATCATAGAATGGTAAGGTTGGAAGGGAACTCAAGGATCATCTAGTTCCAACCCCCTGCCATAGGCAGGGGCACCTCCCACTAGTACAGCTCACTCAAGGCCTCATCCAACCTGGCCTTGAACACCTCCAGGAAGGGAGAAACCACAACCTCCCTGGGCAACCTGTGCCTGTGTCTCACCACCCTCACTGCACAGAACTTCCTCCTAACATCCAGTCTAAATCTCCCCTCTGCCAGTTTAAATCTGTTGCCCCTAGTCCTATTATTGCAGGACCTTGTCAATAGTCCCTCCCCAGCCTTCCTGTAGGCCCCCTTCAGATACTGGAAGATAATATCATCTAGGTTTTTATTTTCCCTTTTTTTTTTCCACAAAAATTTGGACCACATGATGTTTAAAGGTCCATTCCAGCCTGGACTGTTCTATGGTTCAGCAATTTTGCAATGTGGAAGAGCATTACACCTTGCTTTAGAGAGCAAGTGAGCATGCTCCAGAGGAGAAAATGATGGTTTTGGCATGTAGAGCGTGGAAAATTAGAGGAATTACTGTGCAGGGATAGAGTCTACACATCAAAAAGGCTGCAGGATCACTGGGGGACAGAAAGGAGACAGTAAATTTCTTGGCCTTGAAGACTGTAAGGAGTAACATCACAGAAATTCAAGGCTAACGAGCTCAGATTGCTGCAACTACAAGGGAAACAAAATCAAACCCAAATAAAACCAACACGTAAAATGATGTTGCCCAAAACCTAAACTGGAAACAGAGGCGTGAGAGATTGGGAATTACCTGCTCCCCAGCGCTATGAAAAAGCACTCAGACTAGTCTCAGCTGGCTGGAAGTTAAGGAATTAAGTTATTTTCACAGCTTAGCACAATGTACAAGCAGATATATACACAATAGACAGGGATATTTACAGAAATATACAAGTTAAAGGTAATACAGAAACACAACACCCCTCTCAGAAATCAGAGTCCCCAGGAGGGGCTCCCAACCACTCTTCCACCTTCTTTCCACCCCTCTACCTTACTCCGGGGTCTGTCTTAAGTGTAAGGTGAGTTTGGAGGATTGGCAAGGGGGGTTAGAAGCAGAGTGGTTAGTTAGGTTACTCAGCAGAGAGGCCAGCAGACATGCATCAGCCAGAGATCCCGAGACTCTCTCTCTTACCTATGTTTGTGTCCTTGTTTTCATAAGTCTCACCAAGCCTATGTGTAAATTAGATACCACTATTGTTTTCTTTTCACAGTCTATAACATATTTTTTCTTTCATTAAAATATTCCAATTAACCTCAAACCAGCATAAATCAAAACCAGATTTAGACTAGATGTTAGGAGGAAGATCTTTACAGTGAGGGTGGTGAGACACTGGAACAGGCTGCCCAGGGAGGTTGGGCTACTCCCTCCCTGGAGGTGTTCAAGGTCAGATTGGATGAGGCCTTGAGTAACCTGTACTAGTGGGAGGTGTCCCTACCTATGGCAGGGAGTTGGAACTAGATGATCCTTGAGGTCCCTTCCAACCTTACCATTCTATGATTCTATAACAGGTCATAGAGGACAAAGTGGGAGTTGATTGTTGATTTATTGGTAAATTTGAATAAAACTTATTTATCTGGTTCTCAGGGTCGTGGGTTCGAGCCCCACGTTGGGCACCAAATAAAAAGTATGTGAAGGTTTGAGAGTTCCCCCACCCACCCCCACTTTGAAAAATGACCCAGACTAGCACTCAGTCGGCTGGAAGTTAAGTGATGAAGCTCTATTTACAGCTTTGCACAATGTACAGCAGATATTTACACTATATACACAATATTTACAGAAATACACAAGTAAAAGGTAATACAGCAACACAACTCCCCTCCCAGAAATAAGAAACCCCAGGAGGGGCTCCCAACCACCCTTCCACCTTCTCCCCACCCTGTACCTTACCCCAAGGTTTGCCTTACGTGCAAGGTAAATTAGGAGGATCAACCAGGAGGGTTAGAAGAAAAGTGGTTAGTGAGGATTAATCAGCAAAGGAGCCAGAGCCCAGAAGCTGCTAGATCCCACCAGCAGCTCCTGTTCCAGCAAGCGACAGAGAGAGACTGACTTATCTATTGTTTTGGGTAGTGTTCCCAAACAATTCTCCAGCAAGCATATGAGTGAAGTAGACATCATGATGTTTTCCTTTCACAGCCTATAGTGTAATTTTCTCTATTAAAATATTCCAATTAACTTCAAACCAGCACAAGAACTCAACATATCTGATGACCCTTTCTGAGGCACATACATGCATGCTTTCAGAGACTGACTAGGTGCTGGCTGTTGGGTTTTCCAAATTGTTGGCCATGTCCATTCTGCTTCAAATCCGGCCCAAGGCAATGTCATACTGAGAAAGATTATGAAGCAAACAGCAGGGACCTGTGGGTGGATTTGGTTTGTAGTGTTCCACTTGTCACTGTTCAGAGAAAAAAACTCACAGAAGTACAATTTTCCAATATGACAGATAGTGTGCTCTTTGCGAATAAAATATCAAGTGGATTAGAACAGGTGTGTGTCCAAGAACATGTGAGATGCAGTAATCCGATTTCAAGGAGGGGGTCAGGAGGAGAAATAAATAAATTAAAAGTTCTATGGGGAAGTAGAAGAGCCTTAACTTATATCATCACAACCATTATCTCATTGTAACTACTAAAAGTTTGTTCAAAATCTCTCATGTGCCTCTGGAAAAGAAAAAGTTCTCTTGGTTTAGTCCAGAAATTAAAATGGTAAACCCACTTGCATTATCAGGACTTAGAAACAGAAAAGCATAAATACACAGCTATGAAATATAGTTACTAGTTAATAATTTATCTTTCTGATTTCTGTGTTGTGAATACTACTACTTTTATAAGCATTGAATTAATTTACTTTGCAATTTCATCAAATATTGCTTTATAATCTCTCTATACCATGAAATAAAAGAGATATTGGTATTCAACATATAATTTATAATTAAATATATATATTTCCTTTCATTTACTTTCACATAAGGAAAATACATTATGATTTAAATATCTGATGAAATTCATTTACATTCTAGCTTTATCTTTGAACTCCCTGTAATTCTTGGCTTTCACTTATTCTGACATGGAACAAGTGCTGTTATAGAATCATAGAATGGTAGGGTTGGAAGGAACCTCAAAGATCATCTACTTCCAACCCACTACCATAGGCAGGGACACCTCCCACTACTACAGATCACTCAAGGCCTCCTCCAACCTGGCCTTGAACACCTCCAGGGAGGGAACAACCACAACCTCCCTGGACAACCTGTTCCAGTGTCTCACCACCCCCACTGGAAAGAACTTCCTCCTAACATGCAGTCTAAATCTCCTCTCTGCCAGTTCAAACCCATTGTCCCTTGTCCTGTTATTGCAAGACCTTATCAAGACCTTATTAAATTGTTAATAAATGTAAGAACAATCACAATATCCTGTAGTGAAAACAGTGATTTTGTGGGTTAGCATTTTACTCAGCAGAAAATTAATTTTTCCTCTTTCATATATTTCAGCTAGATACTAATCTCTATTATGCACTTTTTGCTATATGATTTAGCTTTAAGGGCTCTTTCTCTTGTGGTAGTCTATCAATAGTCTTTTGATTTTATTTTTTTTTTATTTATTTTTTTGGCCATTCATTCCTCTTTTATCTATTGCTTTGTTGTAAGCTGGACATAAAAGTCATGTTAACTTCTTAAATACTAACAAACAAAGATCTCCTCTTGAAATGCTGTTGATATATGCATGGAGATAATACTCTTGTTTTATGAGTTTGTAGTTTCAATCATTTTTTCTAATTCACACATAAAACTTGTTTACTATGTAAACATTTATTGGTTTGCCTTCTCATTCTCTAGTATTCCACTCAGGGGTCAGTGCTGGGAGCAGTGCTGTTTAACATCTTTGTCAGTGACATGGACAGAGGAATCAGTGCACCCTCAGCAAGTTTGCAGATGACACCAAGCTGTGTGGTACAGTTGACTTGCTAGAGGGCAGGGGTGGCATTCAGAGAGAACTGGACAGGCTGCAGAGGTGGGTCCAAGTCAATCTCACGGTATTCAACAAAGCCAAGTGCAAGGTCCTGCACCTGGGTAGGCACAATCTCAAGCACAAATCCAGGCTGGGTGGTGAATGGCTGAGAGCAACCCTGAGGAAAAGGACCTTGGTGTCTGGTGTAATGACAGCTCAACATGAGCCTGCAGTGTGAGTGCAGCCCAGACAGCAACCGAGTGCTGAACTGCATCAAGAGCGGTGCGGTCAGCAGGGCAAGGGAGGGGATTCTCCCCCTTTTTTCTACTCTACTCAGACCCAATCTGGAGTACTGTGTGCAGTTCTGGAGCCCCCAGCACAGGAAGGACCAGGTCCAGAGGAGGGCCATGAAGATGATCAGAGGGCTGCAGCATTTCTGCTATGAGGACAGGCTACAAGAGTTGGGGCTCTGCAGCCTGAAGAAGATAAGACATTGAGGAGACCATACAGTAGTTTTCCTGTATCTGATGGGGGCCTACAGGAAGGCAGGGGAGGGACTATTCACAATGTCTTGTAATGAAAGATACGGATTAATGAGTTTAAACTGTCAGAGGGGAGATTTAAACTAGGTGTTAAGAAGAAATTCTTTACAGTGATGGTGGTGAGACACTGGCACAGGTTGCCCAGAGAGGTTGTGGCTGCTCCCTTCCTGGAGGTGTTCAAGACCAGGTTGGATGAGGCCTTGAGTGACCTCTACTAGTGGGAGGTGTCCCTGCCTGTGGTGGGAGGTTGGAACTAGATGAACTTTGAGATCCCTTCCCTTCTATGATTCTATAATAACTCTGTTCAGAGAGGAGGGCAAATCTTTGCTAACAACTCGCTTCAAATGTTTCCAGAACTGTTTTGAGATCAGACAGAAAATATAAACCCACCATTTTAGACAAAGGCTGCTCTGAGACATTTGAGTTCCATTTTAATTCTGGGCCTCAAAGTTCTATAAAAAGTCTCAAGGTGTTCCCAGTCTCATCAGATTTGCATTGTCCTTTTACACTTTCTTCATGCAGGTCACTTTGTCAGACTGATTCCTACAACCTTATGTACTGAAGGAAGTTTGCCATTCAGAGCTGCTATATTACCGCATCAGAAGTATCAGTTCTGTGTGGTAGTTAGTGGAGCTGTGTGAAAAGTATCTGATTTAAAATTAGAAAGTAATGACTACATATCTTTCAGTAAATTAAATCAGTACTTTTCCTGGGCACAAACACTTAATAATCTCTATTGTTTAGTTATTTGAGTGGTCTTGAGATGGTTTCATTCTAAGGCAATTCACGTTTTTCCAAGGTAATCTGAGCACAATTCAGAAGTGAATATTGGCAAACCACTGTTCCCTAATGTCATTTTGGAGGTGACTACTCTTCTGTCATAGAGCCTCAAGGCTAGAGGACAGTCACAATCACAACCACATCAAATTGAGTAGTCTAGATGGAGACACAGGTTGTCACTCAGATGTGAATACCTGTCTCCCCAAGGCAATCTTTTTCTTACATACATGCATGGGACTTTTTTATCTAACCCATTTCAAAAGCAATCTATTTTTCCCTATGGCTGATATGGGAATTGTAAAAATACTAGGTCAGACACATCTAACTTTTAAGTGACTAAAGCTAGATGTAAGTAATCTGGTTTGATTTCAGATTATTCAGATTTGTGTAAAATATACACTTTCACAGATCTGCTTTTCAGCACTATCTCCAAGAAGTTCAGACTCTCTTCTCTTTTTTCAATTAAAAAATGAAATTCAGAGCTAAGCATAGTGAACATCCTAATTTTTGCAAATTACCTTTGTATTTAATGCAAAACATTCTAACTTTGTAAACCACTGCATGGGGAGTTTGTTATTCAGAATTTTTGACCTACATTTTAAGTTTGTTTGTTGGGGGTTGTTTATTTGTGTGCTTTTTTCATTGTTAGTTTTTGTTTTGCTTTGGTTTGGGTTTTTTTTGTGGTTTTTTTTCTGTTTTGGTTTGGCTTTGCTTTTGGTTTTGTGGTTTTTGTTTTGTTTCCGTTTCTGTTCCTGTTTTTGTTTTTGTTTCTGGCTTTGTTTTGTTTTGTTTTATTATCGTTTTGGTTTTTTGTTGTTGTTGTTGTTTTGTTGTTTTGTTGGGTTTTGTTTTTTGTTTGGTTTTTTTTTATTTTTGTTTGGGTTTTGTTTGTGGGTTTTTTTGCTGTTGTTCTTTTGGTTGGTTGGTTTGATTTGTTTTTTGTTTGTTTTTCTTTTGTTTTTTAATTTTTGGGAGGGGTTGTAGTTTTTTGTTTGCTTGCTTTGCTTTCATTTTGGTTTTATGTTTTTATTTTGGTTTTGGTTTAGTTTGGGTTTGGTTTTGTTTTGTGTTTGGTTTTGTTTGTTTTCATTTTGGAGCTTTTTTTTTGTTTATTTGTTTTTAGGTTTTTGGTTTGGATTTTTTGTTTTGTTTCAGTTTCTGTTTTGTTTTGGTTTGGTTCTGGTTTTGTTTGGGTTTGGTTTTGTTTGTGTTTTTGTTTGTGTTTTCTGGGGGGTTGGGGGGGTTTTTGTTTGGTTTTGTTTGGGGTTTTGGTTTTGTTTGTGGTTTTGTTTGTGTTTTCTGGGGGTTTGGTGGGGGTTTTGTTTGGTTTGGTTTGGGTCTTTGGTTTGGTTTGGTTTGTGGGGGGGGGGTTAATTTGTTTCTTTTTTTTATTATCATAATCAAGTATTGTGAAGGTAACATTTATAACAAGCAAATGTTAAAGAAGTATAAGGCTTTGGATATTTTTCAGAACCAAATTAAGCATCTAATGTGTGAACAATCTTCTAACACTTTTGTAGAGGAGGAACTTCTTGTTTGGTTGGTTGGTTTTGTTTTTACACATTTCTTCTTCAAAAGCTGGTTTTAAGAGACATCTGTGCTCCACAACCTCCCTGGAGGTGTTGAAATCCAGATTGGATGAGGCCTTGAGTGGCCTGTACTAGTGGGAGGCATCCCTGCCTATGGCAGGGAGTTGGAACTAGATGATCTTTGAGGTCACTTCCAACCTTACCACTCTATGATTCTATGATTCTATAAATGGAATCAATTCATTTACATTGCTAAGTGAAAGTATTATTAAAAAAAAGTCTTACAAAATAAATATTCTTTATGCATGCATTAAATAATTCAGATACAATTTCTTGTTCTAAATAGCAGTGTACCCTATCACACATCCACAGTTTCACATGGAGCTCAATTAACCACCAAGTGGAGCTCCAATCTAGGAGGAAAATTAATCATTTTTGTTACCAGTGATGATGCTAGCAACAGTTTTTCAAACAGCAAGCTGAAGTTTTAAAAAACCCCAAACAACTCTATGATAATTACACCTGTTTCATGTCTTTAAAACCTGTTTTGCCTGTACTCCTCAGCTACAGTCAAGTGCTGTAAAACTAAAGATCATTGCAGGCAAAGCAGAAGTGATTCAAATTAACATGAAATTATACTGTAATAGACTGAAAATTTTACTTCAAAGCAATTATAGCTAATGAAAATGATGCTCAGTCCCTCAAGTGCTCTGTGTTCATGGATTACAGTTGCAGATAAAAGAAACTGACATGTAAACTGTACGATGATTAAAAGAACTAAGTAAATCCTTAATAGTACACATTTAATTGCCCTGGTTAAATTGAGAGAGACTTCTACTTGCATTTGAAAGTTGCATGACCCATTTTTGAGGCCCATTTAATGTTTATATAAACTGTGCCAAATTCTAAAGACTCACATTGATTAAAAAATATGCATATTATGGATTAATTAGCTGGCTGATTGTTTTTATCATATAGTCTTGTCATTATTTAAAGTAATATTTAGAACTAAATTACAAAAAAAGTTAACTGATACAGAGAATTTGACTTGAATTGCATGTTTTTCTTTTTTTTTCTTTACTTTGTTTGTCCAGAAAAAATCTGCTTAATTAATTGATTTTTTTTTTTAACCTTCCATGTGCAAACCATATTCTGTTGCACTTATTCTGTACTTATTCTATATATGTGAGGATAGGACTTTGGAGAGCTTCTGACTTCCTGGGTGAATTTGTACACCTCAGTTAACTTCTCACTACATGTATTTATTTTTACTATATCTCCTCATTTTCCCTTCTGCTAATGTATTCACTCACTTTGAAGACAATCTTGAGGTTATGCCTTCCAAAAAACCCCTATGATGCTACAGGCATCATAATGTGGGTAAGTGGGAGGCTACAACTGAGGATATTGAACAGACCGAACCCACTCATCAGTGTGTGCGTGTCACACAGGTACATATGGGCATACACATGTATGATTCTTAGTGATTGTCAATCTGCACTAATTTGGAAACATGGTAAGTATATTGGGAGGCAGACATCAAAGAACTTGCAAGTCTCTGTCAGATAGTGAAAATCAGAAGGTCTAAGTCAAGTAGAGTAGGACTTAGACGTTAACTGAGAGAGTCATCTGAATGGGTCATCTGTGTGTGAGGCAGCTAGACCTGATAGGACCCAAAGACTAACTGCTGGCTATGTTGAGTGTCTGTTGGGGAGATCCAGAGAGAGAGAGTGTGTGTTTTTGTAGCTGTTCATGTGTGTGCAAGCAGGTGTGAGGCAATGGACCTTGAATGTTCATGTACCAGATGCCAACAACAGGGGAAATGAAGAATCCAGTGTCAGTTAATGGATACGAAGAAACATAATTAACAATCTTTTCTGCAATTATTCTCTGAACCAATTATGATGTTGTGGGTTAGGAACTAGCCCTCCTCACTATTTGAAATTACCCACACTAATTCAGATGATTTAGAAGTAAGACGAAGCTATATTTACATCATGGAAAAATTTACAAGTATATACACACAATATAGAATCATAGAACGGTAAGGTTGGAAAGGTCCTCAAGGATCACCTAGTTCCAACCCCCTGCCATAGGTAGGGACACCTCTCACTAGTACAGGTTATTCAAGGCCTCCTCTAACCTGGCCTTGAACACCTCTAGGAAGGGAGCAGCCACAACCTCCCTGGACAACCTGTTCCAGTGTCTCAACATCCTCACTGGAAAGAACTTCCTCCTAACATGCAGTCTAAATCTCCCCTCTGCCAGTTCAAACCCATTACCCCTTGTCCTGTCATTACAAGACCTTGTCAATCGTCCCTCCCCAGCCTTCCTGTGGGCACCCTTCAGATAATGGAAGGCCTTCTTGAAGTCTTCTCTTCTCCAGGCTGAAGAGCCCCAACTCTCTCAACCTGTCCTCATAGCAGAGCTGCTCCAGCCCTCTGATCATCTTCATGGCCTTCCTCTGGACCTGCTCCAACAGTTTCATGTCCACTATTTTAAAATCAGTCTCTCTTTTGTCCCAGGTAGTTGGTGAGTGTTGCTCGAACATTTGTATTAAAACTTACAGAAATAATAAAAATCTCTGATCCCTTAGTGACTGAGAGGCCTGTTTTAATTTTTGTCTTTTTGTCCTGGCAGTAATATCAACTGCCACTTCTCTCTTCAATATAACAAAAAAACTACATAGTGCTGCAGAGTGAGCTCATGTTTTCATTTGCAGAGGGAAACAAAACCAAACAGTCTTTTGATTGATCATGACTTTTTGATATGATTCATGTTATCTCCAAGAGAGCAATATAGTCTTCAGGAAAGATGCCAAAATAATGTCAGTAAAAGAGAAACTGATCAAAACACCCCTGAATCATAGCACTCTTCCTCTTTCCTTGTGTTTTTTTGGGGTGGTTGGTTTTGGTTTTGGTTTTGGGGTTTTTTTGGCCTACAAACTGATTTTATAAGAAAAACCTTTGATGCCATACATCACTTATATCAAAGATAACTAACCATTGTTTTGTTCTGTCCTCTAGAAACATGTTTAAACCATTTTTTTCCTAGAAACAAGGTCAAACAATGTTTTTTTCCCCTAGAAACATGTTTAAACAATTTTTTAAATTTTTTTTTGTTGGTTTTTTTTTTGTTTTTTTTTTTTTTTTTTTTTTTTTTTTTGTTAAACACAGCTAGTGGTTTATTTAACTCTTATGGAGGGGTCAAATTATATCTGCCTGCTCATTAAAACCACAACAAAGGCTTAACAGGAGTTTAACAGAGCAAGTTAGTAATTAATTATATTAACTAAAAGTATAAACTCTAAGGTTTGAAATTGTTCTGAGCACTCAAGGGCACAGCCTATGATTACTGAAAGATTAACAAAGGGAAAGAGAGTTGAAGAAAGTCCCTATATAGTTACAAGTTAAATTTCCACTCTATTAGACCAAGAGGCACCCAGCTGGATCCTATCAGATGGTCTCGGTCTCTTGTAAAACATTAAAGTACTCCTTAATTCTATTATAGGATTTCTACTAGGGGCACTGAGTTTAACCTGGCAGAGGGGAGATTTAGGCTGGATGTTAGGAGGAAGTTTTTTGTAGTGAGGGTGGTGAGGCACTGGCACAGATTACCCAGGGAGGTTGTGGCTGCACCCTCCCTGGAGGTGTTCAAGGCCAGGTTGGACAAAGTCTTGAGTGAGCTGTACTAGTGGGAGGTGTCCCTGCCTATGGCAGGGGGTTGGAATTAGATGATCCTTGAGGTCCCTTCCAAACTTACTATTCTATCATTCTATGATTCTACTAAACAAAGAGCCTCAATTTATTGTACTTTCACTGCTGACAGCAGCAGTCCATTGCAGTGGCAGTGAAAGCACAGGGAGGCACTGGGGTTACTCTGTCTTTCTGGCTAGGTGCCCATAGGAGTAAGCAAGTCGCTTCTGTCGTACTGCAGATGACAAAACAAGACACAACAGCTGAATTAACACACTTGAACAGAATGTCAACTTTAAAAATAAGTTTTCACAGAATAATTAGAATTTCATGCTTCTGATAGATTAACATTCAACTAAATAACTAAACTGTGCTGAACAATAAAGTATTTTAAAACAAGCAGAAAGATTTTTGTGCAATAGAGTTTGGAACAACTTTTTTTTTTTTTTTTTTTTTTTTTTCATCTGAAGAGGGAAGGGAGAGGAAATGGAATGGTAAAAAGATTAAACAAGGATGTATTTGTCTCCTTTGCATTTTCTCAACTCTAATTCGAAACAGACCCCTGGAACCAGAGGACTTCTCAAAGTAAATAGACTGTAATGATTTAGGTATACAATCCACTTAAAGACATGATCTAAGACTTTTAACTGCATGCAAGTCTTTTGAAGAATCAGTTTATTGACTTCAGAGGAAGTATGTTTTATTTGCACCAGTTTACCAGAAAACAAAATTGTCACAAATTTATACTTAACTAAGAAGATCACATTTTGGATAGTGACCTCTCTTCATCTTCTTACTTTTACCACTATACAATTCAACAGTCAAAAATACCCACATTATCTACCTGATTCCTGAGATTTTAATATTTATCTTTCCAGAAGAGCTAATTAACAAGATCTTAGGATTAGACTATTTTCTCACAATTCTCTGTCAAGGTCAGGAGAACAGAGGTTGATGGTATCTTTGCCCAGAAGAACAAGATTTGTTTTTCTGGATTGTGCTAGTTCGAGGCTAATTGGAATATTTTAATGGAGAAAAATATATTATAGGCTGTGAAAAGAAAACATTGGTGATGTCTGTTTCACTCATAGGCATGCTGAGATGTTTAAGAATAAGAACATAAACATAGATAAGACACAGGCACTCTCAAGCATTCTAGCTTCTGGTCTTCTCCTCTCTGCTGAGTAATCTAACAAACTACTTTTTATTCTAACCCCCCTGTCTGATCCTCCAAACTCATCTTGCGTGCAAGCTAAGCCCTGGGGTATGGTATAGGGGCGGGGAGAAGGTGAAAGGGTGGTTGGGAGCCCCTCCTGTGGTCTTTGGTTTCTAGGAGGGGAATTGTCTTTCTGTGTTACCTTTAACTTGTATATTTCTGTAAATATTCCTGTCTGTTGTGTATATCTCTGCTTGTATATCGAGCTAAGCTGTAAACAGAGCTTCAGTCCTTAACTTCCATCTGTCTGAGTCTAGTCTGGGTGATTTTACAAAGTGTGCGTGGGCAGGGAACTCCCAAATCATCACATAGATTTCTGTGTTGTGAAATTAAGGTGCAAAGGAGACCAGATACCACCACAAAACTATTTATTAAAGGATAAAGTTGAACAAAACAGAGGGAGAGAGGGAACCACAATGTCCAAGTTGCAGAGGGTAAAAGTGAGGACTGGGAGCAGGCAAATCTGCCTACTATAGTAGAAGACGATGTCTATGAGCTCCTAAGAAACCTGAATGTGCACAAGTCCATGGGGCCTGATGAGATCCACCCACGGGTCCTGAGGGAACTGGCAGATGAAGTTGCCAAACCACTGTGCATCATATTTGAAAAGTCATGGCAGACTGGTGAAGTTCCTGCTGACTGGAGAAGGGCAAACATAACACCCATCTTCAAGAAGGGTAAAAAGAATGACCCTGGAAACTACAGAGCAGTCAGCCTCACCTCTGTGCCTGGCAAGATCATGGAGCAGATCCTGCTGAAAGTCCTGCTAAGGCAAATGGAAAACAAAGCAGAGGTGATTGGTGGGAACCAGCATGGCTTCACCAAGGG
>VWZE01014118.1:95402-115550 GCA_013396675.1 Eubucco bourcierii
GAAAGAAAGAAAGAAAGAAAGAAAGAAAGAAAGAAAGAAAGAAAGAAAGAAAGAAAGAAAGAAAGAAAGAAAGAAAGAAAGAAAGCTCCTAAATGTTTGTCATTATTTTTTCCCCTCTAAAAAAGCATTTATTGCATTTTACCTCCAGATGGCAGCAAATATTAGCTGAATGGTAGAGCTTTTTCTGCATGCACTACATAATATTTCTGGGGAAATCAAGTTAAATAAGTTTTTACTAAGAAAATTATAAAATATTTAGGTAATGTTTCAAATGTTCTTTCAAAAGGATTAATTTAATGAATGTGTTTTCCTCTAATGATTAAAACTGAGTGAAAAAATTAAACATCATATATATGTGCAAATATATGTAGCTATGCAGCTTTGTAGAAGTAAAATTGTTAGGGTTTTCCATATTTTGAAATCCCCCTTGGACATAAACCCATTCTAACAGATATGCAGAAAAAAAAAATCCTACTACTCATTCAAAGAATAAATATGTTTGAATCAGTTCAGAGATACTTCTGTATACTTCTGTATATTCAGAGATACTTCTATGTTTGAATCAGTTCAGAGATCTTCAGCGGATATTGGAGTTTTGTCCATTTCCCAAAAAAGCATGTATCATTTTTAAAGATTTTAAACATTCTGAAGAGTCTAAGAATACACAGAGCTTCAATTAAAGTTATCATTTCTCTCACAGATAATGAATAGTTAATTTCTGTTCCTGATTTTATTTCTGTGACTGAGTAGATGAAGTCCTTTGAATATTGTGTATGGTGAAGCTTAGTTAATTTTGTTAGTTCCATTGCAGCAGCAAGCAAGAGAAAATTCACCCCATTCATATATGGTACTGATCCTGATTTCAGGTTTGTTTGTTTGTTTTTATTTTATTTTAAAAGGTTCTATAGGCTTTACAAGTACTATACAATTAATTCACAGGGCTTTAGGGATTGGAAGGGACCTCTATAGATCATCCAGTCCACCCTCCTGCCAGAGCAGGACCATAGAATCTAGTACAGGTGGTACAGGAACACAACCAGAGTGGGCTGGAAAAGTCTCCAGAGAAGGAAACTCCACAACCTTTCTGGGCAACCTGTGCCAGTGCTCTGCCACCCTAAAAGAAGTTTCTCCTCATGTCTAGGTGGAATTTACTGTGCTGTAGTTTACATCCATTACCCTTGTCCTATACCAGGGCACAAGTGAGCAAAACCTGTCCCTGTCCCTTCCTTCCTAACCCCGAGCCCTCAGATATTTCATAGACATTGACCTGGTCCCCTCTCAGCCTTCTCTCCAGACTAAACAGCCTCTGGGCTCTCAGCCTCTCCTCATAAGGACCTTTGCATTTTATTTTCCTCTTTGTTTTTGTCCAGCTCTGGAGTACTCCACACAAAGAGAGGCATAGAGCTGCTGGCCACAAAGACCATCAGAGGTATGGTGGTAGGACCATCAGAGGTACTGTGGGCAGAGACAGGCTGGAAGTGTTGGGGTTGTCTGTGGCTTGGATGTGCTAAAGCAAATTTCCAGTTAATTTAATTTAAATTCATAAAGACATTTAATTAATTAATAGTGTTGTTTCCCAACAGATTTTTTCCACAACATTGATTTAGAATAATTCTGGGATAAAGAATGTCTACCAAATATTACTGCCTTATTAAGATCACAGAGAAACTGCGTGTAGACAATCAGAACATCATTGCCTGAACAACTATTCATACTAATAATAGAATTCTGAACAAACAAACAAACAAAAAAAAAATCCCTTGGGTAACTGTCAGCTAATCCTGGAAATACTTAGACTTCCTACATCTATCTCTGATGAACTGGAAGTTTCCCAGTTGTTGAGAGAGTTCCAGGTCTGACCATGCCTGACTTGGTTGATGTTTGATCATCATGACTCTTCTCTCAGGTGATTCACCCAGGTGATTGGCTGAGAGAGTTGGGGCTCTTCATCTTGGAGAAGAGAAGGCTTCCAGGAGACCTTAGAGTAGCCTTCCAGTATCTGAAGGGGGCCTACAGGAAGGGTGGGGAGGGTCTATTGACAAGGTCTTGCAGTGACAGGACAAGGGGCAATGGGTTTAAACTGGCAGAGGGAAGATTTAGACTAGATGTTAGGAGGAAGTTCTTTGCAGGGAGGATGGTGAGACACTGGCACAGGTTGCCCAGGGAAGTTGTGGATGCTCTATCCCTGGAGGTGTTCAAGGTCAGGTTGGATGAGGCCTTGAATGACCTGTACTAGTGGGAGATGTCCCTGCCTATGGCAGGGGATTGGAACTAGGTGATCCTTGAGGTCCCTTCCAACCTTACCATGATTCTATGATTCCAATTCAAATCCAGCAGTAAATATTTCCTTTGCTTAGGTGCCTGAACCTGATTTAAATTATAGTGAGAGAGGATGTCTTCAAGAAATTCCTATCTGGAGTATTTACACTCATCATAAAACTTCTTTTAGATCATTATTATGGGGCTCTTAAAGAGGGTTGCAAGAGGGGGAAATTGGTATATTAAGACATCATAAGAGATTCATTGGAAATTAACTTCTGACTAATCACACTGATGTTTCTGAAAAGACATTTGTCTGGAAGACGTTTATTCAGGATGATAAATTACCGGACATAAATGATCTAAGGAGGGAGTATTTGCCACTTATAGGAGGGGATTATCTTACTCAGGTTGAAGTTAGTTTGTGTTATCTGCCATTACCTTTTTCCACAATAAAAGCTTTAAGGTTGCACAACCTAAATTGAAAGATCCTACATGTTTTGCTATTCTGGCCATCAGGTAATTAGGATTTTCTGGAAAACAATAGATTAGAGCAATCCAGGTATCAAGTACTATGTAACTACCTAAATAATAAATATATGCATAAATACAGTAAGCAAACCCCATACTTTTCCAAGTTTTGCTATCTGCCAAGGTGTGTGTCCTCATACCATTTCAAACTGTTACTTGTACAAACTAATTCACTGATTTAATATAGTTCAGATAACAAGAATATTTAAGAGACAGTATTACCTTTCCTACTAGCAGCCCTTCAAAATCAGTGCTTTAATTCTAACAGGAATACGTGAATCAAGTGAACACTGACTTATGCCAGTTGAGGGCTTTTTTTCCTCAGTAAAATATAAATCGTTAGAACAAATACATTTGTTTATTTGCCAAGAAGACTCTTTCAGATTTCATTTTCCACTTGAAGAATTGTCTTTTCAATTTAGTTAGGTTTTCAGCTGTACCATTATGTGGTTGTTGAACATATATATCAAAAGACTAGGCACAATTACTGTAAAAAATGAAACAAAATTAATCTATCATAGGAGCTTTCTGTTCTCTACAATGATCTGTGGGGCTGTATGTCACGAAGGTGCTCACAACAGTGAACAATGGATTCAAACATAATGATTCTAGAACACAGGTAATAAAACTGTTGTCATCCAGTCTCCCTTTATGTCTTGGTGTAACACCAGTTGGCAGCTAAACACTGCATAACCTCCCACTCACACCCCAGCTCGTCAGGGGAAAGAATTTGAAGCGTAAAACTGAGAAAACTTACATACTGAAATGAAAACAGTGTAACAATTGTAATAACTTTAATGAAAATGAAAATAGAAAAGAGAGAGTAATATACTTCAGAAAGACAAGTGATGTAAACAAAAAAACCCCAAACAATTGCTTACAAACAACAGACTGATCCCCAGTTAGTCTTTCTGAGGGAAGCAGCCCCCCTGCCAGTCTTCACCCTAGCTTGTTGTTTAGCATGACATCATATAGTATAGGATGTCCCTTTGGTTAGTTGGCATCACCTGTCTCGGCTGTGCCTCCTTCCAGTTTTTTGTACACTTCCAAATTACTCACTGGTGGGGTGGTATGAGAAGCAGCTATGATTCTGTGTAAACACTACTCAGCAATATCTAAAACATCCCTGTGTTATTCACACTGTTTCCAGCACAAACCCAAAATATAGCCCCAGATTAGCTACTTGTCATGGCAGGCCTAAATAGGCCAAAATAGGCTTATATATGTCCTGGCTTGCCCAGACGTGTTTTTCTGCTCTCCCTCCTTCTGTTTTGGGGAGAAACAACTATGGAAAAGAGTACATAGAACCTGGAGCCACTGAGTCCAAGGACCGTGGCTATTTGCATCCTGTGGTAAACAAGGTACACACTCTCAGCTTGTGCATGCCTTGTGCAAGGCCTGTGTTCTGCCCTAAAAAGGGTAAAGCAAGCCTATGGCTTCACTTAATATGGTCAAACTTGGCAAACTGCCATTCTGATTGGCTATTCTGTGTCCAAAGGCCCATTAGTCTCAGACTATATTGCTAAAAGGGAATGAGCAGGTGACACAGTGTGCTCTGCTGTTATATCCATCTTCTGCCAGTATATTCATGTGCTATTGCTGCCACATTGCATCCTGAACTGTCTGGAACTCCACTACCAGTAACAGGCCCTAAACGCCTCCACGCGATGGGCCTGCATAGCCAGCATGACATTGTGCCAAGACTGCACATGTCAAGACATCCTGTTTACACTTGAAATCCTCCTGCCAAGACAGGAAGTCCTGGAGATACACAGATCATCCAGAGGAGATCAGGACCAGGTCAGAGATTGTCTACCTCCTTTCCCCAGCAACCTGAAGCCTGGGAAGAATCAGAAGTCTCATCAGCTGACAAGACAATAACAGAATTCCCTGAAAGCGTTTGGGTACAGTCTGAAGCTGTAGCTAGCCCTGTCAGTCAGGAAATGATATTTTGTGAGTAAATATTTAAAGCTTCTTGTAACTCACCATTGCCTTCTGTCATAGGCAGATGGACTCCTTGAGTCCATCTAGTGGGTAAGCAGAGTATTGACCGCAAGCGGTACACTAACTGCAGACTAGTCCTTGTTGGATTTATTCATTCCTTAGAAGTGCTTGTTTAATATTGACTTTCCCTATGGATTTTAGTGTATAGCACTTTATGTTACAGAAAGAGTATTGATGTTAGAAAAAAAAAAAGTATCAAATAGACACAATATCAGTAATCTAAACTTCTTAAGATATATAGAGATAACAAATGGTAAAACTTGCAGTGATGTAAGGATGCATATGCAGTGATGTAAGAATCATATGCATATGGTATGATGGAAATTGCCCAGTATACTTAAAGGTTTGTATTACAGTAAGATAAAAGAATAGCAAATGTAGAAATACAATGTAGAACCATAAAATACTTGATTTAAAATAATTTTTTTTCATCACCTCACCTCTGTTACAGAAAAATATGAACTATTACCTACCAAAAGTCTAAAGAAGTTAAGGGCTGGGGGTTTACTTTGTTCATGGTAAAACATAATCTTAGAGATCTTTCACAAAAAAAAGACCCCAAACTATCATGATGCTCTGGGCAAAGGGTTTTATTTGGGTGGGGTTTGTTCCTTTACTTGGTTTTGAATGCAAATCTCCTTACTTATGATAACTTATAATAAAAACCCAAAGTCATTTTAATAAATTATAGAATAAAAGAAAGAAACAAAGATAAATACTGATAAACATTGTGTCTTTTTTTTTTTTTCTTTTTTTTACTTTCCATCACTGGTTGTAATAAAAAATACAAATTTCCTTTTTTTTTTTTTTAATTTAAATTTTTCTCTTTCCATCACTGGTTATACTAAAAAAGAAAAATTTCCAATATTTCATCTACCATAGTTACTGTATAACTAACATATCTTTAATTCTATTCAAACCTCTACACCTTCTTTTATGTATCTGTACATGTGTGTGTTGTGGTTTCATCTTTATTCAACTCTATACCTGCTATGAATTCTTCTACAGCTACAATTATAATCATTTTTATTTTGACATTTATTGAGTAAGGTATTTCATAGTCTGTTTCACCTTAGTATAATGTATATTTATTAAGACACATGGTATGATATAGCACATATTAAGAGAAATTTATACCTGTTCTAAACCCCCTTTCAATTTTTTAAGTTTACTGAAATAATTATTTTAGTATTTTAATAAGAAAGAAAAAAAATATACTAAATATGCTTACCATGCATTTTGTTGTTTTTTGGTGGTGTTTTTTGTTTTGTTTTGTTTTGGTGGGGTTTTGGTTTTTTTTTTCCTGGCATAGAAAATCTATAGGCGTAGAACTATGTTTCATAATTTTTATAGGTTTTTCTGTCATCTCTCAACAAATTCCTCAGCTATGTGAACCTGCAGTGTAAAAATATGTGTTTATTGTAAAACTATAACTTTGCCTTGGGACCAGACCAGAGCACTGATTTCTATCACTTTGTCCTTCATTCTCCTTTTGCTTCAGAAAACAATAATAAAACAGTGAAAGGTGATGGGAGAGATCAACTCTTACCATAGATCTAAAAGATATTTTGTGCTTTCCTGTAGTGCTATCTGATAAGTGATATTTGCATAGCCATGTGTATTACCGGCACATCAGCTCATTAAACTGGTTTTTCCTCTACCAGGAGCTAACAAAGCTGGGTCATTAAGAAGACTTCTCAACAGAGTCCAAAGTGTGTGTACAGGTCTTATACAGATCTTTCTTTTACTGACTGCACTTTAAAAAAAAAAAATAATTATTTCATGTTTCCCTCTTTATGGAGGACCATGAAGATGATCAGAGGGCTGCAGCAGCTCTCCTATGAGGACAGGCTACAAGAGTTGGGGCTCTTCAGCCTGGAGAAGAGAAGGCTTCCAGGAGACCTTAGAGTAACCTTCCAGTATCTGAAGGGGGCCTACAGGAAGGCTGGGGAGGGACTATTGACAAGGTCTTGCAATGACAGGATGAGGGTCAATGGGTTTAAACTGGCAGAGGGGAGATTTAGACTGGATGTTAGGAGGAAGTTCTTTCCAGTGAGGGTGGTGAGACACTGGCACAGGTTGCCCAGGGAAGTTGTGGCTGCTCCCTCCCTGGAGATGTTCAAGGTCAGGTTGGAGGAGGCCTTGAGTGAGCTGTACTAGTGGGAAGTGTCCCTGCCTATGGTAGGGAGTTGGAGCTAGATGATCCTTGAGGTCCCTTCCAACCTTACTATTCTATGATTCTAGGATTCTGTGATTCTAATGAATCACCACTTTTTCAGAATGTAAACAGTATTGAGGAAAACCTGGGTAAAAGAAAATATATAATTAGAAATAAAAAGCCCAAAAGTAAGAGAAATAGCAAATGTTTCTACAGATGCACTAATTTTATAAACAAATAAATAAATAAATATTGATAATGGGATTTCTGCCCTCTGATCCTTCAGAAGATGATACATAATACTAGAGATCTGTGCTATTACTTGGTCAATCATTCTCATACCAGAGGCTTTAAAAGATCATTGTATTTAGTAGATGTCAATAGAATGCAAATCAATTTAAGTGTAATTTTGTGACTCTTCTACCCTTGTAATCTAGACACATCTACTCAGAACCAGTGAGGAGATGGCATGTGAAGGAGATAGCAAGTAAACTATAATTTAAACATACAAGGAAGATTAAATTTCTGTCTTTTGGGTTTGGTGTTTTGGGGTTTTTTTGTGGATTTGAGTTTGTTTGTTTGTTCGTTTGTTTGTTTGTTTGTTTTTGGTGGTTTTTTTTTTTTTCAGAAAGGTCCTTTAAAAAATTCCACAAGGAAGAATATTGAAACAACAATACAGTCTCTGAGTGAGGTTGTTATGTAATATTTTCACCTACTTACAAAACTTTATTTGGTCTGAGTTTGTAACTTATTTGAAAGATGTGCTTTAACCCAAGTTCATCACTAAAGACTGAACTGAGATCATCAATATAAGCCTCTATATTTGCACCAGAAGTAGAAATAATGTAAACTTAATGTTTTGTCCTTAAAATGTAGGGGGGAAAGAAGGTATCATATATATAACTTAAATTCCCATAAGGAAATTTTTCCCTGTATATCTCAAAACTAAATCTATTAAAATCTTCATTAAAATTGATTTTTAATATTCTATCCCTCACAAATAACTAGCCACAATGAAATTTAGAGATCAGAAATACAGTCCTACAGTACTAAAGAAGAACTTTGATTATATTCCTCTGGCTGATTATTTGCTAATCACCGTATGGGAACATTTCAAGGTTAATATAACACCAAAAAGGGGCAAAGCTTCAGACTAAAGAGTAAGAGGAAAGTATCTTCACAGTTAAATATCCAAACAACGAATGAAGCGTCCACAACAGAAGGCTTTCATATTCCTATAGCTAGACAGTTTCAATTCCACAAACATAGGTGTCTGTGCCCATGTAGATTACATGATACGTTTACACTGGTAAATAATGATGGAATGAATAATGGAACTCAAGCAATGTTCCCTGATCACAAAATCCTCAAATAGTTGGGTTGGAAGAGACATTAAAAATCACCTAGCCCAAATCAGCCTATTATGGAGAGGGACACCTTCCACTATGACCCACACCACCTAATTGTAAGGCTCACTCTATTCCCATTTTAAACTCCTCCTACTACCTCTCTCCAAAACATCCCTGTTACAAAAGAGGAACAAGGGAGAAACAAAACAACCAAACCAACAACAACAAAATCAAACCTGGAGTGCTTCCTCAGGACCCTGCGGCAAGGGGGTACTACCTGACCCTCTTTGGTAAAGCAGTGTAGACATAACCAATACCATTGTTGCTTACCCTTTAGGCTTTTTCCAGACAAAATATTTAGTAGAAGAACTTTTTCCAGAAAAAATATTTAGTAGAATGTATGCAGCAAATTGATGGGTCCCTAGTGCTTTGGACCTTTCTTCCAGGCAGCCAGTGACAGAACAAGAGGACACAGTCTCAAACTCAACCAGGGCAGGTTAAGGTTGGACTTTAGGAAGAAATTCTTCATGAAAAGAGTGATTGGCATTGGAATGAGCTGTCGGGGGAGGTGATGTATTCACCATCTCTGAAGGTGTTTATAAGGAGGTTGAATGGGCTGTCTGGGGAGGTGGTGGAGTCACCGTCTCTGGAGGTGTTTAAAAGGAGGCTGGATGAGGCACTTAGTGCCATGGTTTAGTTAATTAGAAGGGTTAGGTGATAGGTTGGACTCAAGGATCCTAGAGGTCTTTTGCAACCTGGTTAATTCTGTAGTTCCATGATTCTGTTCAGTAGGTGTCAGTAAATACAAAGACCATGCTTTGCATATTGACCTCAAGAATAAGCAATCTTAGCAAGCCAAATGGCTACCAGGATTCAAAAACAAAACTAAAAAAAAATCATAAATATTGTTTAAAGCCATGCTAGCAAGTCTGTCATAGAATCATAGAATGGTAATGTTGGAAGGTACCTCAAAGATCATTTAGTTCCAACCCCCTGCTGTAGGCAGAGACACCTCCCACTAGCACAGGTCACTCAAGGCCTCCTCCAAACTGCCCTTGAACAGCCTGTCCTCATAGGAGAGTTGCTGCAGCCCTCTGAGCATCTTTGTGGCCCTCCTCTGGACCCGCTCCAACACCTCAATGTCCTTCCTGTGCTGGGGGCTCCAGAACTGCACACAGGACTCCAGATGGGGTCTGATGAGAGCAGAGCAAAGGGGCAGAATCCCCTCCCTCACCCTGCTGCCCACACTGCTCTTGCTGCAGCCCAGCACTCAGTTGCTGTCTGGGCTGCATGCACACACTACAGGCTCATGTTGAGCTTTTCATCAACCCTTTAGTCCTTGACTAAAAGCCTTCATCTTCTCTTAAAGTTACTTATGGTCTCCGAACTGGAGAGATCACTTGTTAATTTCCTTCTAAGTGATCCTTCCAACCCAATTAGCTTGTGTTAAATACTCTTTACTTAAAAAACAAACAAACAAAAAAAAAATCTCAAAAGCATTGGTGAGATAGCATGAATAATATATGAATGCAGTTTTGAAAATGCTACAGTTGAAAAGAACATCAAAGTTACTTGACTACAAACACAAGAAAATAAGATTCCTGGTGAAAACAAACAAAAAGCCTTCACGTTGAAAAGGAGAGTGGAAACAAAAGGGATAATGCACAGATTACATCTATTTGAAATGTAAGAAAGAAGTCCATCAAACTACTCAAGATGCAAAGACTGAGAAATATTATTCAAGGTTGTTAAAATTAGAAATTTAGTTCCTTAATGACCAGATGATCAGTTGAAAGGCACTGAATAAATAAGTTATAATACATTACTAATATCCATATTCCCTACTGTGCTGCAGTGAGAGAATTTTTGCTAGAATTTCTACATATTTTTCTCTGAAAATTGTGTACTACCACAATTTATGGTCTTGATAACATATTTAAAATACTTCAGTATATATGTATATGTCAATCATTTCAACATACACTCTTACCTCATAAATAAGTGAATATCAAATGAGGGAGAACCCAAGAAAGCTTTTATTTGACTTTCATAGTCTATAGGATAAATAATTGCAATTAAAACTTTGTAAGGTCTTGCTATGGAGGCTTTCCTTTAGAAACCTCACAGCTACTTCCAAAAGGCATGGAAAATTAATATTATCTATATAATGTACTTTCCTACATTTATTGTAAGATAAGATTTAACAGGTTTTAAGTAGAGTTGAAATTTGTTGTGTCACTCTAAGTTGTTTAAGGATAGAATACTCTGCTTTATTGGTATTACTGTCTGAAAATATAAAAATCTTACTTCTCTTCAACAAATTGATGAAGATTTATTTTACTGCAATAATTGTGGACACTCAGCTGAAACTAATCATGATTTTTAAAAAAGCATGAAGTGTGTAAGTCATGCATTTTTAAAGTCTGCTTTCTAATTAATGAAGAATTCATGCTCAAGAGGCTAAGCTGATTTTTTAAAAGACAATTTACTGCAGACCTTAAGGAGCGTGGAAGAAATCAAAGCATGGATTTCAAATATACATAAGTAAAAGATGTATCTTGGGCCATGGTGCAGAGGAGCACAAACATGGGATGGTGCTAAGAGATGGGGCACGGGCTTGGCACTGGAACTAGTCAAAATTGGTTTCAACAGTAAAAAAGTGACAGCATAGTATCTGACATGTGTGAAAGACATTATAAATTGTTCACAGGAAGGACATGGATGTGTTGGAGCTGGTCCAGAGGAGGTCACGAAGATGATCAGAGGGCTGGAGCAGCTCTCCTATGAGGAGAGACTGAGCGAGTTGAGGCTCTTCAGTCTGGAGAAGAGACGGCTTTGAGGAGATCTTATAATAGCCTTCCAGTATCTTAAGGGAGCCTACAGGAAGGCTGGGGAGGGACTATTTGCAAGGTCCCTGGAGGTGTTCAAGGCCAGGTTGGACAAGGCCTTGAGTGACCTGTACTAGTTGGAGATGTCCCTGCCTATGGCAGGGGGTTGGAACTAGATGATCCTTGAGGTGCCTTCCAACCTTACCATTCTTTGATTCTATGATTCTATATGATTAACAGAGATACAGACAAATGAGGGAAAACAAAGAACAGAAAAATTACACCAAGTGAATCATAGAATGAGAAAGAAGAAACCATTGGTGACCAGCATGGTGAAAAAACACATATCCTTGATGTTATCTTCTCCCCCCCACTTCCTCCCTCCCTTCCTCCTTTCCTCTCTCCACATACATGGTAATGAAGACATGAGCCATAGAGTGTCATGGTAGACCTAAATAGGGCAAAATAGTCTTGTATATCACCTGGATTACCCAGACATGTTTTTTCTGCTCTCCCTTCTTCTGTTTTGGGGAGAGGTAACTGTGGGAAAGAGAACAAAGTGTGTTCTGATTATTCTTACCAACCTGCTCTTCTACAAAGACATTCTCTCATTTACTGTTCAAACAACAAAAAGTCTGCATTTTCCCCACAGTCTACAAACTTATTTTAACATTGAATTTTTTTTATTTGTATGTATCTGACCACTGGATCTGGAAAAGGAAGAGATAATAATGAGCACTATTATACTATATCTTGTGTCTTTAATATGTGGCCAGCTGCCCATTACAAACAAACAAACAAACAAAAAAAAAAACCCTATGAATAATGAAATACCATTAAAATTCTAATGATTGTCTTGAACACAGTATTTTCCTAGTATCTGTGTTACTTTTCTCTATATATTTCTCTCAGTAAACATTTTTTTTTGCTTTCAAATTAACAAAAAGCACTTTCTTTCACTGCTACAGTGTAGTTCCTTCCATAACACTTTCCCCTATATATTTCTCTCAGTAAACTTTTTTTTTTTTTGCTTTCAAATTAACAAAAAGGACTTCCATTCCCTGGTGCAGTATAGTTCCTTCCATAACACAGTAAGCATCAGACAATTGTGCAGTATTTTTCATTTTCCATGTATCATCAATAATGGTAGAACTTCAGAATATTTAAATAAGTTTCTTCTTTCTTTCACTCATCTTAGTCCTGTCTTCTTTTTCACTTGATTTCCCAATATATTTGTGGTGTTACAGGAATTCATTACAACTTCTGTGCTCTCCATTACAGTATTACTAACCAGATATGGGCTCACTCTAATATCATGTCTTACTCATCCTCAGAACCCAGTAAACATGACATTAGGATTCAGATTGATACTAATGCTTGTTGGATAAGAACCACCAATATAACTGTAAATGAAAATTATCTAAAATATCATTAAATATCTGCTATAACAACAGGCTACAAGAGTTGGAGCTCTTCAGCCTGGAGAAGAGAAGGCTTCGAGGAGATCTTATAGTAGCCTTCCAGTATCTGAAGGGGGCCTACAGGAAGGCTGGGGAGGGACTATTGACAAGGTCTTGCAATGACAGGAACAGGGGCAATGGGTTTAAACTGGAAGAGGGGAGATTTAAACTAGATGTTAGGAGGAAGTTTTTTGCAGTGAGGATGGTGAGACACTGGCACAGGTTGCCCAGGGAGGTTGTGGATGCTTCCTTCCTGAAGGTGTTCAAGGCCAGGTAGGCTGAGGCCTTTAGTGAGGTGTACTAGTGGGAGGTGTCCCTGCCTATGACAGGGGGTTGGAACTAGATGATCCTTGAGGTCCCTTCCAACCTTACCATTCTATGATTCTATGATTCTAAAATCTTACAAGCAGACATTGGAGAGTCACACAGAAGCACAGATGACAGGTTGGAAGGGACCCTGAGGATCATCTGGTCCAACTTTTCTAGGTAGTAGTATACTTTAAATGAGATGGCCCAGCACCTTGTCAAGGTGAGTATTAAAACTAATAGTCACCTCCTGTGAAACAGGGCAACACTGGAGGCATGACAACATAGATTGCCCCAGAAAGCATTTCCTGAGTCATACATGGAGAACAAACATGATTTGTAAAGTGACTACATACTTGTAACTTTATGTTCCAAAGCATGCTTCATGATGTGGAGGGAGGCTGTGGCTGCTCTCTCCCTGGAGGTGTTCAAGGCCTTGAGTGACCTGTACTAGTGGGAGGTGTCCCTGCCTATGGCAGGGGGTCGGAACTAGATGGTCTTTGAGGTCCCTTCCAGCCTTACCATTCTATGATTCTATGAAAAGTTCAATTGTAAGGACTGCAATTTGAGAGTGTTATTTCTTCATTAAAAGTTCACTAGGTGGAGCTCTAAGCCAAATATCCTTCCAGTTACCTTAAAAACTTCATCCTTCTGATTTTGGAGATTTGTTTAAATATTCTTTGTTCACCACATCTGTTGCTATAAAATGAGGTGCAGAAACTGCCTTGACATTATTTTTTTGTCACTTTATGTTCACTGTCTATAAAATAACCACAACTGTTGTAAATAATGAGCAGATTAAATGGAAAATCACAGAAGCTGTCAACCTAACAGAACTGTTGCTGCAATTTAATGGCCTGTATATACAGGTATATGAGATTTGTCATAGTTTGCATTTTTTCTCAGTTACACTATAATGCTCCTGCACTGCTGGCTTATTGAATAATGAATCACAACGTTCAGAATTTGCTTTTTTAAAGACATTCAAATTTCTGATGTGTTTTAATTGACTATATATAACTGATTACCTGATAAAACATGAAAAGAATATAGATGGTGAATGTCAAGTGAATTGTTTTTACTTAGCATACACACACAAAACCATCGTGTGATGGTTTGAGGCTAGTTGGAATATTTTAATGAAAAAAATTAGATTATAGGCTGTGAAAAGCAACCAGTGGTGATGTCTGCTTCATTCAGGCTTGCTGAGATGTATAAAAACAAGAACACAAACAGAGATAACACAGAAAGTCTCTCTCTAGGAGCTACTGTGTCTGTTGGCCTTTTTGCTGTGTAACCCAACTAATCACTCTGCTTCTAATCACCCTTGCCTATCCTCCAAACTCACCTTGCACGTAAGGCAGACCCTGGAGTAAGGCAGAGGGGTGGAAGAAGATAGAAGGGCGGTTGGGAGCCCCTCCTGGGGACTCTGATTTCTGGGAGGGGTGTTGTGTTTCTGTATTACCTTTAACTTGTGTATTTCTGTAAATATTCCTGTCTATTGTGTACATATCTGCTTGTATATTGTGCTAAGCTGCAAATAGAGCTTCATTCCTTAACTTTCAGACCATCTGAGCCTAGTCTGGGTGATTTTCATGGGAGGGGGAGGGAGGGGCTGGGCGATTAACTCCCAAACCAGCACACATGGCACACAGTGCTTTTTCAGGAGACTTGGAACATCAACATATCCAATATAATAGTCATAAATCAAATGACAGAGACAAGAGATACACTTTCATGGTGTTTGTGAATTTATTTTTTTTTTGGGAGTGTGGGGGAAAAACCAAAAAAAAATAATTTTTTTTGGCTTAGTGACAACTTTCTACTGAAGTATAAAAAACTCCTTTTTAAAGGAATGCTACTAGATTTTTTTTGTTTTGATTTTTTTTCTATTCTAATGAAGAACTACCACAGTAGTAGTACCCATGGTGCGTGAATATCAGCATAATGGCATATTAGTTCACATTTCTTGCTATAAAACCTGTACTCCCATTAGCTGACTCTTGAAATTTGGCTACTTAGAAACAATGGCTTTCCCTCATAATTTCTGTCACGATATTAGAACACAGTGGTCAAGGATCTGGAAAAGGCACTCATTATCTTCTTTTTCCAGGTCTTTAGTAGTAGAACCATTTGTTTGTTGGATACCCAACGCTCTCAGCTGGAAAAGAGGGATGGGGAGCAGAACGAAGCCCCCATACTCTAACAGGAGATGGTTAGCAACCTGCTGCACCACTTGGATGTACACAAGTCCATGGGGCTAGATAACATACACTGAAGGTACTGAGAAAGGTTCCAGAGGTACTCAGCAAGCCAATTTCCATTGTTTATCAGGAGTCCTGGTTAGCCTAGGAGGTCCCAATTGACTACAGAATGGCAAATATGATCCCCATCTAGTAGAACTGCTAAAAGGAGGACCCAGGGAACTACAGACCTGTCAGTCTGCCCTTCGTACCAGAGAAAGTCATGGAGCAGATTATCTTGAGTTACATTATGCAGGACAACAAGGCAATCAAACGGAGTTAGCATGAACTCATAAACTGCAAATCCTGATGACAAACCTGATCTCTTTCTATGATCTCCTTCTATGACCCACTGTTATGGTATATGCAAAATTAATATTTATGTGTTAATTTTGATAATAATATTAATATCCAGTAAAAAATTACTATTCTATTAACCTTATTTATTAACATTAAATCTGGCCAGAAAACATGTTTACAAGGTTTGAACATACAGTTGTGGATATTCACACACAGGGAAACAGGCAGTTAGGAAAAAGTAGTGATGCAAACATTAATTGGAACTGGAAAGAGAATCTTCCTGGTGAATACATCACTTGCCCTCTAGGGGGACTCGAGAGGCTCCTTTCTGCTGAAGCAGAAGTCACAATAGAGTCACAGTTATCAAATCAAAACTTTAATTACAAAGAGGCTTTTTAGAATAGTTACTCATAAAATAGTATTTCCAGAGTTTCATTACTGTCTCAGACAGTACCCAAGCCACATGGAGGGGTTCTGCAGAGGAGGGAAGGGATCATAGGATCACGCCTAGGCAAGCCAAGGCATGTATTAGGCCTAACTGGCCTTCCACAACACTCATTTTAGTGAATGAGGGAAAAGATGTGGATATTGTTTCCCTGGACTTTGGTAAAGCATTTGATACTATTTCCCACAGCTTCCTCCTGGAGAAACCATCTGTTCATGTGTGGGATGGGTAGGCATTTTGCATGGTAAAAAGCTGTCTGGATGGCCAGGCCCAAAGAGTGGCAGAGAATGGAGTTAAATCCAGTTGGCAGCAGTTCATTAATGGTGTTTCCCAGGGCTCAGTACTGAGGCCAGTGCCCTTTATTATCAATGACCTGGATGACGGAATTGAGTGCACCTTCAGTAAGTCTGCAGATGACATTAATCTGGGAGTGTTGATCTGTTTGAGAGTAGAAAGACTCTACAGAGCAACAGCCTGGATCATCAGGCTGATGCCAATTGTACACTATTCAACAAAGCCAAATGCTGGGTCCTGCACTTGGGTCACAACAACCCCATGCAACACTACAGGCCTGGGGCAGAGTGCCTGGAAAGCTGCCCAGCAGAAAAGGATCTGTGAGTGCTGGTTGACAGATGGCTGATCACGAGCCAGCAATGTGCTCAGGTGGCCAAGATGGCAAACAGTATTCTGGCCTGTATCAGGAATATTTTGACAAGTGGGACCAGGAAAGAGATTGTCCCCGTGTACTCAGCACTTGTCAGGCCACACCTTGAGTACTGTGTTTGGCTTTGGGCCACTGATTTCAGGGTCCTGTAGTGTGAGAATGACAACGAAGTTAGCAGAGTCTGCAGAGCATGTCATAAAAGAAGATGCTGAGGAAATTGGGATTGTTTAGTCTGTAAAAAACAACATGCAGCAAGACTTCACTGCTCTCTACAACTACCTGAAAGGAGGTGGTAGCAAGGTGGGCATTATTCTCTTCTCCTTACTAAGAATTGGTAGGACAAGAGCAAACAACCTCAAGTTGCACCAGAGAAGGTTTAGATTGGATACAAGAAGAAATTTCTTCACTGAAAGTGTTCTCAAACACTGCAATAGTCTTCCAGGAAGGTGGTCAAATCCCCATCTCTGGAGTTGTTTAAAAGACACACAGGTGTGTTGCTAAGGGATGTGATTTAGGACCAGACTTGGTAGTTAGATAACAGATGGACTCAATGATCTTAAATGTCTTTTCCAACTGAAACAATTCTATGATCCTGTAAACGCACTTGCTGGATCTTCTGTCTTTGTGTCTTTTGCTGTCCCTGAAAGATGAAGGCAATCGAGAGACCAAAAATCACTTACCTTTATGAAATAATCATTTCACTACTATGTAAAATTGAGTCCTTGTTGAGTCCTTAGCCTAATTGTTATATAGTGTTCTCCTGCCACATGAAGCCTTAGAAGAAAAAAAAAAAAAAAAAAATAAGAAAATTATGNAAAAAAAAAAAAAAAAAAGTAGTAAGTTATGACTATATTTCTAGAACATGACCTCTTTGCAAAGTAATAAGAATCACTCTTCCATGTAGAAATGAATTCTTTTTAATGTCCTTTTAATGACCTTTATTCTTCTTTTGTTCATGCAGGTGTTCAAATC
Source organism: Eubucco bourcierii (assembly GCA_013396675.1). NCBI lineage: Eukaryota > Metazoa > Chordata > Aves > Piciformes > Ramphastidae > Eubucco > Eubucco bourcierii. The sequence continues at coordinate 112,922 of VWZE01014118.1, forward strand.
CACACTAAAGATTAATGTGTGGAGATACTTCTAAGGAAGTATAACTTTACTAGCACTGGCAGAGTATATGAAAATTCTAATAAAATAATTTACCAATGGCAAAGATGGTTAGCACTTCACTGTGCCAAGTGAAACAATGAAGAACAAGTAAACTTTGTTTGCTAGTTAGGCATGGTAGCAGGCATGCTTAGAGATGAAACTATGTAAACAAGGCATTGCTGATTACTGTTGGAGAAAATAACAGGACTGCCAGCACAGTATTCTGCAGTAGTGTATGTCTTTGAGGGACAAATGCCAGGAACAAGATGAAGCAAAACATGATCAAGGTCTGATTAGATGGGGAAAACAACAACAACAACAACAACAACCAAACCAAAACCAACCAACCAAACAAAAAAAACCCACAGAATCACAAAACAAAAAAAACCCCAAACAAAACAAAGAAAGAAACAAACAAAAAAAAACCCAACAAACAAACAAAAAAAGCAAACAAAAGAAAAAGAAAAGATAAACAAAACCCTCACAATACAAAAACCAAACAACTGAGAAAAACAACTCAGAAAAAAACAAGGGAGAAAGGATTTGCTAGTTTGTTTGCTTTTTTATTAAGTGGGTAAAAAGGAGTACTGTGTGCAGTTCTGGAACCCTCAGCACAGGAAGGACATGGAAGTGTTGGAGCGGGTCCAGAGGAGGGCCACAAAGATGATCAGAGGGCTGGAGCAGCTCTCCTATGAGGACAGGCTGAGGGAGTTGGGGCTCTTCAGCCTGGAGAAGAGAAGGCTTCGAGGGGACCTGATAGTAGCCTTCCAGTATCTGAAGGGGGCCTACAGGAAGGCTGGGGAAGGATTATTTACAAGGTCCTGCAATGACAGGACAAGGGGCAATGGCTTAAACTGGCAGAGGGGAGATTTAGACTGGATGTTAGGAGGAAGTTCTTTACAGTAAGGGTGGTGAGGCACTGGAACAGGTTGCCCAGGGAGGTTGTGGATGCTCCCTCCCTGGATGTGTTCAAGGCCAGATTGGATGAGGCCTTGAGTAACCTGTACTAGTGGGAGGTGTCCCTGCCTATGGCAGGGGGTTGGAACTAGCTGATCCTTGAGGTCCCTTCCAACCTTACCATTCTATGATTCTATGATTCTATGATTCTATGATTCTATGAGTGTAGTGGAATGCTTTACTTCTCAGAGCTGGGCACTACATGGGATGGCAAAAGGCCCCAAATCATAAACCTTGATTAAAAGGTTTACACACTTATTTATCATGTGTTCTGCTCTGGATGGAAGCTCTTCCTCCATATTCCCTACTGACAGTTTCCCAAGTCTAGGAGTATAAGAGCAAATATAAATCAGTTAAAACTAACTTTATACACAGCAAATGCAGAAAGCATAGTTGGGGTAGACTTATTCTTAAGTCCTTACTCTCAGGTGAATGTCTTAGTCATTAGGATATGAAGGCATGCTTGTCCTCTAAAGAATTTTGACTTTTTCTGTATTGCATCATAAATTTACCAGGATCTGTGAAGTTAACATTCTCATGCATGAGTTCTACAAGCTCATGAGTTTTGGGAAGATTTGAAGGCACTTAGACACCGAAAAACATTGCTCTTTCTTGTGACGCTTTTTGTCTGAGAATGGTAAGGTTGTAAGGGACCTCAAAGATCATCTAATTCCAACCCCCTGTCACAGGGAGGGACAACTCCCACTAGGACAGGTCACTCAAGGCCTCATCCAACCTGACTTTGAATGCCTCCAAGGAGGGAGTAGCCACAACCTTTCTGGGCAACCTGTTCCTGTGTCTCACCACCCTCACTGTAAAGGACATGCTGGAGTGTGTCCAGAGAGGGGCCATGAGGATGCTCAGAGGGCTGGAGCAGCTCTCCTATGAAAACAGACTGAAAGAGTTGGAGCTGTTCAGTCTGGAGAAGAGGAGGCTCCCAGGTGACCTTCTTGTGGCCTTCCAAGATCTGAAGTGGGCTACAAAAAAACTGGGGAGGGACTTTGTAGGTTCTCAGGTAGTGACAGGGCGGGAGTGGAGCAAAGCTGGAGGTGCAGAGATTCAGCTTGTATGTGAGGAGGAAGTTCTTCAGCATGAGAGCCGTGAGAGCCTGGCATGTGTTTCCCAGGTAGGTGATTGAGGCCCCATCCCTGGAGATGTTTAAGGTCATGCTAGATGAGACTGTGGCCAGCCTGATCTAGGGTAGAGTGTCCCTGCCCATGGTAGGGGGTTTGGAACTAGATGATCCTTGTGGTCCCTTCCAACCTTGACTGATTCTATGATTCTATAGTATTCATATTTAATAACTGTATGCATAAGTATATATGTGTTCATAGTAAGACAATACAGATTTTACAATATTGCTTATGTAGTGGATTTTTTCATTGTGTCCCCCCTTTTATAAAACATCAATGTTTCATAGAAACAGCATTTCCATTTTTTATTTAAGTAGCTGTACTTAATCAGCATAGCATTTCTTTTAATTTTCTGACATATAAGTGAATCAAACAAAACCAAACAACCAAAAAAAAAAAAAAATTCCCAGAAAACCCACAAAACAACTGTAAGTAGTAATTTACTTAACATTCTATGATTCATAGCAATGAAAGATATTTGTCCCTCCTAAAGGACAGTT
>VWZE01014118.1:115591-168577 GCA_013396675.1 Eubucco bourcierii
ATTTTTTTTTTTTTTTAGTAAGTTTCATATTTCATTTTAGCTATAGTTGTGCACTATTTTCAATAGCAGAACAGTTGAGGTCCAAGGGGACCTTTGGAGGTCAGCTAGTCCAGTCCTGCTGCTGAAAGCAAGGTCATCTACAGAAGGTTTCTCCAGGCCATGTCCAAATGAGTTTTGAATATTTCTAAGAATGGAAACTCCATAACCTCTGTGGGCAACCTTTTGCAGTTTTCAACCATTCTTATAGTAAAGAAGTTTTATCTCATTTTAAAGTGAACTTTTCTTTCTTTATATCTGTGCCCATTGCCTTTCATCCTCTCACTGGATAGTACTGGAAAGAGTCTGGCTTTATCTTCATTATTCCATCCATCAAGTATTTCTACAAATTGGTAAGATCTCCCCTGAGCCTTTTCTTTTCCAGCCTTAATAGCTCCTCTTCTCAAATGACAGATGCTCTATTGTACTTTCTGAACTTGCTCCTATATGTCCATGTTTGCCTTACACCAGGAAACCTAGAACTGAATGTGTCTCACCAGTGCTAACTAGAGAAGGATTATGTCCCCTGAATGACTGACTGACTGCCCAAGTTCTTCCTAATGCAACCCAGGACACTGGTGGCCTTCTTTACTGAAAGCTGCCTTTTATTGAACTTGTTATTCGCTAGCATATGCAGGTCCTTCCCTGTAAAACTTTTTTTCAGTCAGTCCCAAATGTGTACTAGGTCATGGGACTATCCCTTGGTGCAGGGCTTTACACTTGCCTGTGCTGAACATGAGGTACCTGTCAATCCATTTCACCAGTCTGTTAATGTCTCTCTGAATTGAATCATACCGTCCTTAAATCCAGGGCTGGAACACAGCTGTTTTCCTTGTAACCACTCTTTAGAATTCTGAACTTCGTGGCCATTTCTGCTAAGTCTGCTCCTAACTTTCTTACCGCTTCTTTCTAGACTGTGATGGTTTGGGAGTTACCTGCCCCCCTACTCTATGAAAATCACCCAGACTAGACTCAGCCAGCTGAGTATACAAGTAGCTATATACAAAATAGAGTATACGCAAGTAGCTATATACAAAATAGACATGATTATTTACAGAAATACACAGAAATGTGCAAGTTAAAGGTGATACAGAGTCACAACCCCCATCCCAGAAATGAGAGTCCCCAGGAGGGGCTCCCAACCATCCTTCCGCCTTCTTTCCACTCCTCTACCTTATCCCAGAGTCTGCCTTGCGTGAAAGGTGAGTTTGAAGGATCGGCAAGGGGAGTTAGAGGCAGTGACTAGTTGGGTTACACAGCAGAAAACCAGAAGACACAGTGGCTTCCAGAGAGAGGCTGTGTTGTCTATATTTGTGTCCTTGTTTTTATATACCTCAGCAAGCCTGAGTGAAGCAGACATCACCATTGTTTTCTTTTCAGAGCCTATAATCTTTTTTTTATTTTTTTTATTAAAAGATTCCAATTAGCCTCAAACCAGCACATAGGTAAGAATTAATCTGCTCCACAAAGCCCTTCCCTTTCCTGGCTCCTCCATAATCATGTGTTGCAGGATCACCAATGTGTTCCAGCAATCTCCTGAATTACTTGTGATCTTCTGTGTTGCCCTTCCAGCAGATGTCAGGTTGATTGATCCATTTTTCTGCAAAAGGCCTCCTCTTCCTTTTTCAAGATCAGGCAGCTTGTAACAGGCAGCTACGCTGGCCTGCCTAATAATCCCATTGCAACACTGTTTGTCTGTCTGCTAATACTGACCCTTAGTACTGACCCTTAATGTTGACCCTTGGCTCTTCATCTGTTTCTAGGCAAAGCTCCATGGATTTCCTCTACAACTACAACAGAAAGTGTAATCGTTCTTCATGCCTTCTCAGATTGCTTTTATCCATCACTGCAGTGACATGAGTTACTCCATCACATTCATGTGATCTGTGCTGGTTTTAGTTGGCTGGTCTCAGGAGGAGGGATGGTGGATGTGGTAAGGGGGTCTATCACCTCTCCCTACAATAGCCCAGTGGAAGTGCTGGTACCAGGACGCCTGAGCAAGCTGGAGAAGGGCAATGTTAATGAGTTATTCAATAAAGGAAAGGGCTGGCTGGGGGTGAAATGGATTTATAGCACTTGGAATTCATCCTATACATGATACAATTCGTAAAGTTTCCTATTCATTTGTTTTTGTGGCTTTTTCCCTGCTTCTGGGCACGGGTAGTACCCTTTTGTCTTTGGTTCACCCCTTCATGTTGTTCACATTTAGCCTGTTTCCTTGTCTGCTACATACACTGGTATTTTTCTATGTATTTTGTTGTATAATTTCAGTATTTTTTCCCTAACTCAGTTCCTTAAAGTTTTGTGTTATCTGCCTTTCAGATCCCTTTTCTCCTTGTCCTGGCCAGAAGTTGTTGGGGGTGGGGGTGGGGGGGCTTGCTCCTTAGAGACAATGGTCTTAAACAAGGACAGATCCCGATGAGATTATATGCCTGGAACTCTATGCAGCCAACTTTGATTTCCTGATTATTTCCCATACTGTCTTCATCAGCATATAGTCATTTTGCAGAGACACACAGCCATGCTGATTTCCCAGAAAAGGCATTAGAACTTCCCCACTTCTGTAGCTACTTCTTTATTGGAAGCATATATTGAAGTGGGTGCCTTGTTATGTCGTTTTCAGGGGCTCTCTCATCCTTGCAACTTGCATCTTTCACTTTTCAAGATGCCTTAACTGACTCAACTAACTCAGAAGATTACAGGGGTCCACTTCTCTCTCCTAAAGTTCTCCTAACCATGTTGACATGTTTGCCTCACTTGGTGAGGTGGACACCATCTCTTCCTAGCAGTTCTCAGCCCCAAAAATTGTGTCCTGTGGTTGTAAGAGCCAAATCCTTAATTTTGATACCGTCTGGGGATCTATTCACTTCCCTGCAGCCAAGCAGGTGTTGATCTGTTGGAGGGTAGGAGGGCTTTGCAGAGGGACCTGGACAAGATGGTTGTGTGGGCAGAGGCCAGTGGGATGAGATTTAATGAGGCTAAGTGCAGGGTTCTACACTTCGGCCACAACAACCCCAAGAAGTGCTACAGCTTGGGGACAGAGTGGGAGAGCAGCCAGGCAAAAAGGGACCTGGGGGTACTGGTAGATGGTAGGCTGAACATCAGCCAGCAGAGTGCCCAGGTGGCCAGCAGAGCCAATGACATCCTGGATCAGGAACAGTGTGGCCAGTAGGACAAGGGGAGTTATTCTGCCCCTGTACTCAGCACTGGTCAGGTCACACCTTGAGTGCTGTGTGCAGTTCTGGGCCCCTCAATTCAAGAGAGATGTTGAGGTGCTGGAAGGTGTCCAGAGAAGGACGATGAAGCTGGTGAGGGGCCTGGAACACAGTCCTGTGAGGAGAGGTTGAGGGAACTGGGGGTGTGCAGCCTGGAGAAGAGGAGGCTCAGGGCAGACCTCATTGCTGTCTACAGCTACCCAAAAGGAGGTTGTAGCCAGGTGGGGGTCAGTCTCTTCTCCCAGGCAACCAGCAACTAATGAGGGGACACAGTCTCAAATTGTGCTGGGGAAGTACAGGTTGGATATTAGGAGGAAGTTCTTGACAGAGAGAGTGATTGGCATTGGAGTGGTGATGGAGTTGTCATCCTTGGAAGTGTTCAAGAAAAGACTGGATGAGGCACTTAGTAGTTCATTGATTAGAGCTGGGTGCTACGTTGGACTGGATGATCTTGGAGGACTCTTCCAACCTGGCCAATTCTATGACTCTATGATTCCCCATCGCCACGGGAAGCCCACAGCCACTGGGCTGTGTCACGTGGTTTTTCTCAGGACATAGGCAGCAGTGGGAACAGAGCAGCACAGGGTAGCAGCCCTCTTGTCACGCAGGCAGTGGTGGGAATGAAGTGGCAGTGGGAGTACAGCAGAGTGGCTTCCTACTGCTCCCTGCTCCCTTGTGCTTCTATGTGCCATTGTCTCACCACCCTCACTGTAAAGAACTTCCTAACATCCAGTCTAAATCTCCGCTCTTCCCATTTAAACCCATTACCCCTTGTCCTGTCATTGTAAGACCTTGTAAATTGCCCCTCTCCAGCCTTCCTGTAGGCCCCCTTCAGATACTGGAAGGCTACTATGAAGTCTCCTGGAAGTCTTTTCTCCAGGCTACAGAGCCCCAGCTCTCTCAGCCTGTCCTCATAGCAGAGCTGCTGCAGCCCTCGGAACATCTTCATGGCCCTCCTCTGGACTTACCCAAACACTTCCATGTCCTTCCTGTGCTGGGGGCTCCAGAACTGCACACAGTATTCCAGATGGGGTCTGATGAGAGCAGAGTAAAGGGGCAGAATCCCCTCCCTTGCCCTGCCCTGTTGGTAATAATACAATCAGTTACTGATGATGGAAGTTACTTTTGCTTTCTGATTTTATTTCTTATGAGTTGTCAGGACTTTTACTTTTCATTCAGATGTATTAATTTCAACAATGTACAATGCTCTTTTAATAATAATGTTATATCCCTTTCATTTTCACTTTACTACTGAAGTGTTGTCACCTGTGCTACTCATTTCTTCTGGTCATACACAAAGAAGCAAATCGATACTAAACTATATACAGACTGTTCCATAGTAACTTAACAACTTCCAAATGTCTGCATATGTACACTGTTATCTTTAGCTGTTGAAAGTAATTATCTGTTATAAATTATGAATATTAATTTTGATAGGAATATTATATTTATTAATATTTTAAAATGCAGGGAAATTCTCTGAGATTCTTTGGATTTTTTTGTTGACAGGAGTAGTTGCACAAAGGGTATTTATGAACACAGAATTAAACAGTTTAAGCAATCAGAACTTGGAAAATAGGAAGGCAAAACCAGGGAAAATTCTAACTGTGCTTATGGAGCCTTAGCTTAACTCCAGCAGATAGACTCACGATGTTTTGGTGCCCGAGTAAGTTTCCTGTACAAAGATGCTTCCAAATCTCACAATAATGATCCTGGTGTGAAATACAAAACATTCTAGGCAGAGGGAAGGAGAGGAGAACTGAGTTGCTGTTAAGCTGCTGGTGCAAGCTGCAAACATGGCCACTGTGATTCCCAGTTAACGAGCAGCAGATGGAATACTGCTGCTGGTGGAAGGTCAGTGCAGAAAGGCAAAAAGGCAGTCAGTGTAGAAAGGTAGGGTTCTAAATCACACACACACACACACACACACACCCATTAAATAGATCATTTTGAAAATGAAACTGGCCAACAGGCACTAGCATCATTGTTCTGCCCAATGGATTCAAAGCTTCCTGCCTCCTGTGATCACACGACCACGTTGAGGGGCAGCACCAGACACCTGACATGTGGTGCTAAGCTCCTAGCCCTCAAAGCTTTGCTGGGGCCAAACATTCCATTGTTTGCTCATCTACTCCCAGACCCACAACAGGAGGAGGAGAGCAAGGATTAAACTGACCTGGGAGGATTTATGCCTTACCAGGACACTAGGAAGGGCTGAACCAAGAACTGAGAGATTCAGTGAATTCCTTACGTTTTTAAAGGAGTATATGGCATATACAGGAAAGCATTATGTTTTTCTGATTTCTAATTCAGTGTTTTGGCCACGAGCACACATAACCATGTGGTCTAACTATGCCTGGAGTTCAGTATATTTTAGCTACAACAGAGTTAGCTTTGCATGAAATAGTCCTAGGAAAGAAGTAGAATTGTTTGGACAGTTTCTCAGATTATGACAGCCTGACTTGTAATTGGACAGTAGTCCCTAGATCACCTTATTTACAAAAAGCTTTGGTAACTTTACTCTGTTACTGTAAAGAACAGACATCCCTGAAGTAAAGAGCTGAAAAAGCTAGGAGTGCATAGATAGAAGTCTACTCTGCAAACTATATCCCAACTTTATGAACATTGTTGTTTTATTTCCTTTCCTTTATAGCTGTGGTAGCAAAAGAAAGTGTAACAGTTCCTTCAAGTATTCCCCATGCCATGCCTTCTTCACAATGTTCTCTTGCCTTCAGTAGGCTGGACTGCCTCTGTGTCATCTGTTCATTTCTTGACAGAAGTTTACTACATATAAACAAACAGATCTGTGGACTAATTGCTGGAATCTCAGACACAAACTCAAGAATGTCCAAACATGACACCACAGACAACAACTACAATCACATAAAAAATAATAGTCATGATAGTAAGTGCTGGGGGTGACTAATGTTAAAGGATGTATACATTTCTGTCAATAAGGAAGTGAACTTTCTGCTTTTAATGGTAAATTTCACAGCTTCTTCTCCAATCTCGTACTTTCAAACTGTGAGTTATGATACTCGAAGTGATCATAAAGAAGATTACGAATTGTTTATACTATCTGGGTAGCATTAGTTACAGAACTGTTTTCAACAGTTAAAGACAGCTGTTAAGAGACTAATGGTGCACTTGTAGACAATAGAGTACCATCTTGCAGCACTTTAAGCAGCAGCCCTGTGTTTTGAGAAGGAAAGAAGGAAGCGATTTCATATCAAGAATCTGTCCTCAAAAATAGAAGAATCTTAAAGGGACTTTGGTTAGCAAAAACATTTAGTCTATGCTGATCTGATGCTCTGAAAATTAATCATAGTGAAGTTACTATTTTTTAAATAAAAACATCTGCTTAAAAGTGAAACTTTGGTCTGGGTTAGGTCACATGACTAATTTAAAGTAGTTTGTGATAGTATTCTTTCTTCAAGGCACATTCACAATCAGGTCATAAAAGTAATTTCTTTATGTTACTCTTTCTAGAAATACTTGATGTTAAGTTTGTCTTTATGTGTTACAATTTCTATGACATAAACCCCAAACAGCAAGTCTTGCTACAAAACCAAGTCTGATGTAGTTGGTTAAACACGATCATTAAATGAGAGAAACATTCAGATATCATTTTCTACCCCATTTTGGTGGTACAATGTCTTGTGAGACTGAAATGTTATTTGCTATTTACAGGACTTTCTATTACGCAAAAATCTGATATCCAATTTCCTATTTCATGTGGATCTTAAATTGTGTTTGTGTCCTGCACCTATGCCAAGGTACTGCGTGGTAGACACTAAGGTGAATACCAGGTCTGGATGCATACCACAAGGTAGTTAAGCCAAAACTGATGTGACAAACAATTTGAATTGGAGTCTTCTGGACTACAGAGGAGATCTTCACAAGAGCCTTCAGTTCTCCGCTTTCCAAGTAAGAGACTGCTGTCCTATTACTCTTTCCAAATTAAACTTGACACTCAATATGCTCACACCTCAGAGACTAACGAAGTATCTTCTGAGTAACCCCACAGTGCACACTGATTCACTTACCTGGGAAGGTGTTATTATTGCCTTCATTTAGGACACAACAAAGTGGATGGCCTTTACAACGGCAGCGTTGTTTTTGCATGAGAAGAGAATCTACACCTCCAGAAAAAGAAGACATAAAGAAGGCTCAGATGTCAAATAGACTAGTCTGAAAGGTTTAAATGAAGGTTGACAGACTGGTGTTGAATGTAGAAGGATATCTATTGTCATTGTGCTACTGGCAGTGATGGGCATGTTAGTGCCAGAATGAGAAGGGAGCTTTCCTTTCAAATAACTTACCTTGGGCTGATATATGAACACACCTACTGGATGGTTATAACTCTGTGTAGTGTAATGACCTTCACAACAATGGGTTGACATTTGATTTTGGTATGAAGTATTTGCTGCTGGCATTGACTGATAGTGGTCTGACTAATATGTCACTGATCAGTGGATGTCTTCATATCATTACACCAATCCTGCAAGCTAATTTTTTTCCCCTGAAATAAATGTGAGTTAGATGAAACTGAAGGCAAATACTGAGGAAAAATAAGAATTCTAGTGCCATAAAAATGTTGTTTTCTTTCTGCCCATGACAGTTAAAGAATAAGTTTTACATGGCTCTGTTTTAACACCAAATAAGAATAGATCTAAAGGCATACACATCTATGGAGATGACAATGATGGCAGCTTTATTAAAACCACAAATGATTTTTAGATAATACTGAACTACCAAAGCCTCCATTTTCAGAACCTTAGAATTTAAAATATCTCTAAAAATAAAAAGAATAAAAATAAAATGACCGCTCCTGAAAAATAAAACCGTGGTGGAATATGGATTCCAAAGGAATGGAAGAGTGCATAGGGCCAGATTTTACTTGAGACTTGGAGATGTTTTTTCTATGAAGATTGATGAAGTCACATGGTGAGTTTACTCAGGGTGGTTTTACTCAAGACTGGTGGAGGCTTGAACAAAAACAATATCTGCACTAATTATAGCTGAAGCAAAAATCATCTTCCAGAGCAGTGAGAACTGAATCAAGCAAATAGTAGGTATGGAACAAATTCTGAGGAAAATAGACTTTTAATTAAGGAAGTTACTTGTCATTCATTAACGTATTTTTACTGCAGTGGCCAGATCTACCCAGAGACCGTTCCAGTATTTTATCATCTCTAAAGCCAGCAAGCCAAATATTGCCTCTATCCATTCCCAATGTTTTGTAATACTTAAATCATATCTGCAGATTTTATTCAAGAAAAAGTATTTCAGCAACATGATACTTACACCACACCTACTCCTCAGGGAGAAGAAGTCTCTGTGGATTTCATAGCATGTTAGCATTAGTCTGTTGGACAGGTTCTCTTTTCTTTCTTTCTTTATAAGCAGCAGCAATATTTCAGTTTGCCTTGGGGCTATTAAATGAAACTAAAATCAACTTGCATCACATGTTTAAAATCAGGAAGTAGAAATAGTGTTAAGTCAGAAAATATTAATGCCAATTTGCTATGTGAGGCATCACTCAGAGATTTTTTTTAAAAAATAATCCTGCATTCTAATGCACAAAAATAGCTTCAAATCAAGTTTCCAGCTTTTGTAGGACTCTATCTTAAGTAAAGGGCTGAGCATGCCATGTTTTTAAGTGAAACACATTACAATAAGATGCATACTTGGTATCAAGGGTACCTCATTATTGATGAGATTAAAAATATATATTGAGAAAAGTAAAGATCCCTATTAATTATGATTGTATAGTAATTGATGGGCTCAGATTTGGCTAATGGTAGGTCAGTCTTGGAGCCATCTGGAGCTGGTTTGTCAGACATAGGGTCAACCTGTTGTTTCTTCTTACATAAGCCTCCACTGCAGCTTCTCCACTAGCAAAACCTTGCACTTAAAGCAAATACGTTGTTATTTCTTTAGAGTGCAATCTATAGGCTTTTGGTTTTTTTCATTTGGAGCAATTTTTGTGTGTGTGTGTGTGTGTGTGTTGCACTACGTTTATACTTCAGGCTATAAAATTGTTTTACTTTCTTTATCTGCCATGTAATTTATGATCCAGACCTTTCAAGATATGAAAAGAACCTGTCTCACAGGTGATTTTAGCTTTAACAAAAACTGAGTGGGAACAAGGCTTGGGTCAAGCACCTTACAGACTATCAGAAGAATCTGTGAAAAAACCAACACAGACAGCTCTATACATCATGGTCTGCAAGGAAGTCATAAAGTTACTAAAGTTACTTTGAAGAGTTGACAGAAGATCAGAAATATTTCTTTTTCTTCTTTTTTTTTTGTGTGGTTTTTTTTGTTTGTTTTTTCTCTGTTCTAACTCAGTTTTCTTTTCAAACTATATAAAGCTACAGATATCTGTCTAAAAAAGTGTGAGGTCCCAAGTTGTTTTCGTTGGTTCAAACAGTGTGTGGCAGGGCACATTGAAATCCCTGCCCCACCAGAGGTTTGAGTGGGGCATGAAACTGTTTTCCTCCCCCCTTTCCCCCACCTCTGGCTCCAGGGGTTTGGAATGTGGAAAGAAGTAGGTATGAACTTACTTCCTCCACCCCTGCAGACTTGAATGGGGAAGAACAAATGCCCCAACATATATATTTGGGAACTGGACTCATAGCCTAGTCAGATCTGGAGTCAGACCTTGAGTTGGACCTTGAGGGGGTATCTTGAGGAGCATCCAGAAGATGGGTGAGGAGAAAGCACACAGTCACTGCTTTCAGACTGCTGCATCCTGACTTCCTACTTCAGGGATTTAGGTCTGCCATAAACTGACACCGTTGATGGCCACACTGCCGAGCAGCCCAGCTTGGCCCTGTGCTACCCCACGATCCTTGCCCATGGCAGCATTGTCTGCAGTCAGTTTGGACTCTGCTGGGTTTACTCACATTGCATTCCGTACCACGATGATCCACTGCTGGATTACAATTTGCAGTTCAAGACACTACCACAAAAGATGCTGTCACAAAGGAGTCAAGGGACCAGCTCCAAATTCCTACTCCACCACCATGAGTAGCACAGACATTCCCTAGGGCTCCAGGTTGCCTTTTATTTCTAAATGGGGCAAAGCTGTTTTGTGGCAAACATTTTCCAATTTTCTGATTTTCCCAAATTACTGAACTACCTATAAGCATCCTTGTGAAGATCTTCCCAAATGAATTAGAACTCAGATCTAACTAATTTGTGTACAGTTTGTGGGTGGGGCTTTTCAGAAATAAAATAACTACATATCTTATAATTCTTGCCTCGTTAATTGCCACAACCAATTCACAGTGCCACTGTGAGGCAGAGATGCACTCATCTCAGGCCTGATGCGTTGGGGGTGCCACACCTGTCTGTTTCCCTCCCTCTAGCTGAATTCTTAGAGGGCTCTGCAGCAGGCAGCCAGGTGGTACAACCCTGCTCCCTGTCCCAACTGCTCCACACTGCCTCTTCGCTACCTGCTTCCCAGTGACAAGGCATGTGGTATGGCCATACTTCGTGCTGACCGTGGCCTAGAGAGGACCACGTGGCATGACACTGCTCCTTGCCAACGCCAAGAAACTAGGAACTGCTCCTGAGACAATGGCACTATTTTCAAGCCAGGGAAATGGTGATACCCCTTCTCTGCCATATATATTTTTCCCACTGCTTTTCCCTCCCATTTTCCCTCTGCTCCAGTTCAGCCTAGATAACCCAAGTCATTGGTGTCATTTCACCTTTATTTATTCCAATGGAATTATTTGAACGTTAGCAGGGCCACCTCCTCTCTACCCCCTTCTGGCCAGGGTTGATAAGGGAAGGACCTGGTCATAAACTGGCAGAGGGGAGATTTAGGCTACATGTTAGGAGGAAGTTCTTTATAGTGAGGGTGGTGAGGTACTGACACAGGTTACCCAGGGAGGTTGTGGCTGCTCCCTCCCTGGAGGTGTTCAAAACCAGGCTGGAGGAGGCCTTGAGTGACCTGTCCTAGTGGGAGGTGTCCCTGCCTATGGCAGGGGGTTGGAAGTAGATGATATTTGAGGTCCCTTCCAACCCTACCATTCTATGATTCTATTATTCTATAACAAAAGGTATAGAAAAACGTCCTTCAAAATGCCAGCTTAGAAATCTAACATCTACTTGATGCCAGTAGTAAAATATCGTGTCAACCTTCAAAGTAGGAAATTATTAAATATTGTACCAAACCAACACAAAACACTTGTGAAATTTGTGTTTAAAGCACAAATGAAACGTTTATCAAACAGTGAAAATCAATCAATATGAAGATATAATTTCTACTGCTCTTGTATTCTGTGGTGACAGTGTCACTGAAAGGGGTTTTAGAATAGAATTTGGTTTCTTTTAGGGAGGGAGAGAGCAAGGGAGGGAAGGAGGGGAGAAGGAAATATTAAATCATGCTAAACACAGTGACTTTATGCTTTATTGAAAGCTGTGAGCATGCAAAAATGCTGCATCTTAAGGAAATATCTGATATAGTCACATATAAAACATATTTTCTGGTGATGTCTGACTCCTGAAAGGATTATACTTCTTAGTTTTCTCTGGTGTGTTAAGATCTCTGTCCTTGGCTTAGCAGAAGAATTTGAATATTAGGACTTCATACTGTTTTGACATCACATTGAAGAAAACAAGGCATTCTTTGGAGAATTCCTGTAGTAGAAATCTGGAAATTCCCTCTCAGTTTTGCTTAGAAAGATCTGTAATTAATTTGGATTCATGTTTGTAAAGCAATTTGGATAACTGTGCAGCCCCCTCTGAATTTGAGGTTATCTGTTATCCGTGAAAAAGACAGTTGGCAGTTCTGTTCTGGATATATTTAATTTCTGTGATGTAAAAAAACAAAAAACAAAAACAAACAAACAAACAAACCCACAAACAAACAAACAAACAAATCCCTGTAACTTTTATTTTATGTTATTTTATTTTAAAGAACAATCACAGAATCATAGAATGGTAGGGCTGGAAAGGACTTCAAGGATCATGTAGTTCCAACTCCCTGACATAGGCAGGGACACCTCCCACTAGTACAGGTCACTCAAGGCCTCCTCCAATCAGGCCTTGAACACCTCCAGGGAGGGAGCAGCCACAACCTCCCTGGGAAACCTGTGCCAGTGCCTCAATACCCTCACTGGAAAGAACTTCCTCCTAACATCCAGTCTAAATCTTCCCTCTGCCAGTTTAAACCCATTGCCCCTTGTCCTGTCATTACAAGACCTTGTAAATAGTCTCTCCCCAGCCTTCCTGTAGGTCCCTTTCAGATACTGGAAGGCTACTATGATACAACACAATGAAAAAATAATATAAAATGATAGAGTAATTAAATCTGTCATGTTCAGAACTAACAAGATATTGGAGTCTGACATTATAGAAACTTGAGTGTTGTAACAGCAATAACTTCATTAATGGAAGCACAGTATTTGCCGTATCTCTGCAGTTCCTTAGTGTAAGTCATGGATGAAATAAGTGTGCCAGATGTTCCCTGACATTTTGCTGGGACTTAGCTGAGATGTTGCTTGAAAAAACTTTATATGATGAAGGTCTAAAAAACTGTCATAAGAACAATAAAATAATATCAATTAAATAAAACTTACTAAAGAACTTTAAATCCTGTATCTTAATGCTGTTCATTTAAGCTTGCTTAATCCAAAGACAACTTCATAATTAGAAAACAGTGGAAAAAATTGAATTATAAAGTAGATATTCTGCAAAGAAAGAAGGAACCAACCTTGTCATCTTGTTCAGCTCAATAGATTTCTTCTCACACAAGTAACTGTGGCACAAATCCTATAGTTTTGTTACAAAACTCAACTGTGCTGTTACAAGCAAGCATAGCTTCTTCAGATAAGATTGTGCTGGTTAGAGGCTAATTGGAATATTTTAATTAAAAAAATAGATAATTAGATAAATAGTAGATAAATTATAGATAAAGATATAATAATACATAATAAATAGATAATAATAGATAATAAAAGATAATTGAACAGATTAAAGCAACACACCTGAACATCAGCACTTATACAAACTAAGACCAGTGATACCCCAAAAAGCTAAGTGAAGCTGTATCATGCTAGCAAGCTTGAGTCATCATGTCCCAGGGTGTGCTAGTTTGAGGTTAATTGGAATATTTTTATGCAGAAATTAGATTATAGGCTGTGGAAAGAAAATAATGGTGATGTCTGCTTCACTCATAGGCTTGCTGAGATGGATAAAAAACAAGAACACAAATATAGAGTTGTTAAAAAGTCCCTCTTTGGGAGCTGCGGTGTCTTCTGGTTTCCTGCTGGGTAACCCAACTAATCATTCGGCTTCTAACCCCCCTGGCCCATCCTCCAAACTCACCTTGCACATAAATCAGACTCTGGGGTAAGGTAGAGGGGTGGAAAGAAGGTGGAAGGGTGGTTGGGAGCCGCTCCTGGGGCCTCTGATTTCTGGGAGGGGGATTGTGTTTCTGTTTTACCTTTAACTTGTGTGTTTCTGTGTATTTCTGTCTATTTCTCTAAATATTCCTGTATATTGTGTCTTTATCTGCTTGTATATTGTGCTAAGCTGTAAGTAGAGCTTCAATCTTTAACTTCCAGATGGCTGAGTCTAGTCTGGGTGATTTTCATAGAGTATGAGGGTGAATGACTCCCAAACCATCACAAAGGTAAATTATGTTTACCAGTTTAAGAACTTCAAAGACACTGTACCCACCCTGTAGGAGTGATCCTTGAATGAAACTTTGCTGTCACTGAAATGCTTTATGAAATTCTGTTTGGGTCCAGTAGGGTAAGAATTCAGACATCTCTGGGATTCTCATTCGTTTTAAGCAGCTCCTGAGTCTCCTGAGTCTACTTTCCTGAGTTTTGAGGGGTTGGTTTCTTTCTTTCTTTGTGGGGGATTGTTGGTGTTTGGTGTTTTGGGTTGGTACTTTTTTTTTTTCTGTGTGTGTGATTTTTTGTTTGGTTGGTTTTGTTTTGTGGATTTTTTTCTTTTTCCTTTTCCTTTCTTTCCCCAGCCCTTTTTTAAAGTTTTTTTTTTCTTTTTTCCTTTTTTTTTCATTTTCCCTTTTTTTCCTTTTTATTCTTTTTAATTTTTCCTTTTTTTCTTTTTCTTTCTTTTTTCTCTTTTTAATCCTTTTTTTCCTTTTTTATCCTTTTTTCTTTTAAATTTTTTTCTTTTTTCCCTTTTTTGCTTTTTTTCCCTTCCCCCCTTTTTTTTCATTTATTTTTTCCTTTTCTTCCCCTTTAGTTCCCATTTTCCTTTAATTTTTCTTTTTTCTTTTTTCCCCTTTTTTCCTTTATTTTTTCCATTTTTTCCACCTTTTTCCTTTATTTTTTCCCTTTTCTCCTTTTTTCCTCTATTTTTTCCTTTTTTCCCTGTTTTTCTTTTTCTTCTTTTTTCTTTTTCTTTTTTCTTTTTCTTATTGTTTTCTTTTTCCTGTTTCTCTCCTTTTTTCTTTTCTCCTTTCATTTTCTCTTTATTCTCTTTTTTCTCCTTATTTTCCTCTTTTTTCTTCCTTTTTTTCCCCTCCCTTTTTCTTTTTTAAAATTTTCTCCCTTTTTTCCTTTTTTCTTTTCCCATTTTTTTTTCCTTTTCTCTTTTTTCCAATTTTTTTTTCTTTTTCTGTTTGGATTTTTTTTCTTTGTTTTTGTTTGGTTGGCTTGTTTGGTTTTATTTGTTTTATAGTGGGTGGGGTTTGGGGAGATTGGTTATTTGTTTTTGGTTTTGTTTTTTTTTAATGAGGGAAGATAAGAGAAATATGGATGCTTAAAAAACAGTTTTAATCTTCCACAACACTGCAAGAATATGACTAGTGCTCAGATGAAAATGCATTAAGAGAAGACCGAGTATAAATGTGCACCTAAACTGACTTTCTTCTTACATCCATTTTTCTAGTCTTTACACAAATATTTTAATTTGTGGGCAATTTTAAACTATAATATGTGTATGGGTTTTGTAGGAATAAGGCATGTGATATCAGTGCTGCAATTTCATAGAATCATAGAATGGTAAGGTTGGAAGGGACCTCAAGGATCAGCTAGCTCCAACCCCCTGCCATAGGCAGGGACACCTCCCACGAGGACAGGTCACTCAAGGGCCTCCTCCAACATGATCTTGACCACCTCCAGGGAGTGAGCAGCCACAACCTCCCTGGCCAACCTGTGCCAGTGTCTCACCACCCTCACTGGAAAGAACTTCCTCCTAACATCCAGTCTAAATCTCCCCTCTGCCAGTTTAAACCCATTGCCCCTGTTCCTGTCATTACAAGATCTTGTCAGCAGTCCCTCCTCAGCCTTCCTCTAGGCCCCCTTCAGATACTGGAAGGCTTAAAAAAGTGTTATATAAATACATAAAAATAAAATATAAAAAATATAAGTAATATTATATAATATGCATTTTATAAACTTGCAACTTCAGTTACCTAATGTAACCTTCTTCAGTACATTTAGAGGCACACCAAAGACCTCTTTTAAAGATGGATTAAAAAAGTAAAATACATTTTAAAAAATATTTTTCCTGATTTTCTTACTTCCTTGAGTTAATGTCACGAATCCTATACTAAAATCAGAACACCATTTAAAGTTTATGACAGTAGAACAGATGGAACTATTTTGACCCATCTGCTTCTTTTCAGTGTCTACCTACAGCAGGAAAGGAAGAGGAGACAGTAGGTTTGCCTTCAGGAGAAGCAGCCTGTGTATCTAAAACAATGACAGCAGTAAGCTATGCTGTAACTGCTTCTTGTGCTGCTCTTACTCTCTGCTGCACAGCAGTCTCATGAAGTAAAGATCTTCTCAGAATCAGGGTGATCCTCTGCAATGGTCTTACTAGATAAAGATTTCAATACCCTTTTCAGATTCTTCAAGCACTTGAATAAAGAGTTCAAATTTTAATAAGTAGCCACCAGAAGGCTTTAATTAATTTAAAAAAAAAAAAAAGAAAAAAAGAAAGAAAGAAAGAAAAGAAAAGAAAAAAAGAACTGTAACAGACTAATATTTACATTTCCAAACTGTACAAGTGAAAGTCAGAAAAACAGATCATGAGGTTTGTTGCTTACTTCTTTGGTGACCTCTATTGGTGTGAGTCTAACTTGCCTTTTTTTTTTTTTTTTTTTTTTTTTTTTTTTTTTTTTTTTTTTTTTTTTTTTTTTTTTTTTTTTTTTTTTTTTTTTTTTTCGTTGTTGTTGCTTTCCCCTTTTTTTTTCTCCTTTTCTTCCTTTTTCTTTTTTTTCCCCTTCTTTTTCCCCCTTTACACCCCCCTTTTTTTTTCTTTTCCCACCCCCCCTTTTTTCTCCCTTTTTTCTTCCTTTTTTTCCCCTTCCTTCTTTTGTTGTTTCCTTTGTTGGTCCCTCCCGCCGCTTTTAATTTCCTTTTTCTCTTCATTTTGTTTCCTTTTTTTCCTTTCCCCCCCTTTTTTTCTTTTTTTTCTCATTCATTTTTCCCTTCCTTTCCTCCCCCTTTTTTTCTTTCTGTTTTTTCCCCTTTTAACCTCCCTTTATTTTNTTTTCTTCCCCCCCCCCCCCCCCCCCCCCGACTAGACTCATTTGGCTGGAAGTTAAGGACTGAAGCTCTATTTACAGCTTAGCACAGTGTGCAAGCATACATATACACAATAGACATGAACAGTTACAGAAATATGCAGAAATATACAAGTTAAATGTAATACAGAAACAAAATCCCCCTCCTAGAAATCAGAGTCCCCAGTAGGGGCTCCCAACCACCCTTTCACCTTCTTTCCACCTCTCTGCCTTACCCCAGAGTCTGATTTATGTGCAAGGTGAGTTTGGAGGATGGATCAGGGAGGTTAGAAGCAGAGTGATTAGTTGGGTTACACAGCAGAAGCCAAAAGGCAAACTAACTCCCAGAGACTCTGTGTTATCTATGTTTGTGTCCTTGTTCTTATACATCTCAGCAAGCCTATGAGTGAAGCAGACATCACCATTGTTTGCTTTTCGCAACCTATAATCATATTTTTTCATTAAAATATTCCAACTTGCCTCAAACTAGCACACCTTGGGACATGATGCCTCATGCTTGCTAGCATAACACAACTTCACTTAGCTTTTTGGGATATCACTGGTCTTAGTTTGTATAAGTGCTGATGTTCAGGTGTGTTGCTTTAATCTGTTCAATTGTCTATTACAGATACAAATGGGCTTAGTCCACCTTCTGAAGAAAGCACATTAGAGGGAGCCAAAAGTACAGAAGAGAAGAGATTATCTCATTCTTCCTCAGATCCCTGCATGATAAAAGGTGACAGGCAACAGAGTAAAGCTATGTCTGCCCATAGTCACATATTGTGGAGAGATACCAGTACAATAATACAAGCTGGCTGAAAATCCACTTTATCCTTTACCATTCAGATGTCATAACAAACATACAACATGTTTCACCATATGCAAACTGCAGTGTACTTCTAAATTATTTTAGAGAGCCTTCATTTCTTTCCTTTGAACTTTATTGCTGTTGATTTGTCTTTCTGTTACGCTGCTTCTGCTTGCTTTCTTCATGATTTTTTTTTTTTTCTTTTCTGTAGCATGTTTTATTCTTCTTTTGGGGAAGCCTATCTTGAGGCAGGCTAAACAGTCCAGATTTAATTGCTCATACTCCTTAACTGGGCCCCATTTTGAATCTGCCCAAAAATCCATCTCTGAGAAAGGTCTGCTATAGTGTGGACTAGTCCTAAGCAGTATGTACATGAGCCAGTTGGTGGTATTTGATCTCAAACAAGTAGTCAGTGCTCGACTGCTTTAGCTAGGAATAAAAACATAGTCTTTCATGTACTGAGTTTCAGTCTTTCATTTCAGGAAATCTTAATTTAATTTTTTTTCCCAAGATATTTTTCTCCCTTGCCTATTTCAACCTTCCCTGTCTGTTTTGCATGACTACCAATAGAGTTCTGTTTTTCTCATCATGCATATCAAATCTGTCAGCTTTTCTTTCATCTTCTAACTTTACTTCTCTAGTTTTCTGTTGGGTCCTAATAATCTCTTTCATAGAGTCATAGAATGGTTAAGATTCTAAGGAAGGGATCTCAAAGATCATCCAGTTTCATCTCTGCTCCCTCCCTGGAGGTGTTCAAGGCCAGATTGGATGAGGTCTTGAGTAACCTGTACTAGTGGGAGGTGTCCCTGCCTATGACAGGGGTTTGGAACTAGATGATCCTTGAGGTCCCTTCCAACCTCACCATTCTATGGTTCTATGATTCTATGATTCAACGCACTGCCATAGGAAGGGACACCTCCCACTAGCACAGGTCACTCAAGGCCTCATCCAGCCTGGCCTTGAACACCTTCAGAGAGGGAGCAGCCACAACCTCCCTGGCCAACCTGTGCCAGTGTCTCACCACCCTCACTGCAAAGAACTTCCTCCTAACATCCAGTCTAAATCTCTCCTCTGCCCGTTTAAATCCATTGCCCCTCGTCCTGTCTTTACAAGACCTTGTCAATAGTCCTTCCCCAGCCTTCCTGTAGACCCCCTTCAGATACTGGAAGGCTACTCTAAGGTCTCCTCAAAACCTTCTCTTCTCCAGGTTGAAGAGCCCCAACTCTCTCAGCTTGTCATCATAACAGAACTGCTCCAGGCCTCTGAGCGTCCTTGTGTCCCTCCTCTGGACCCACTCCAACACTCCCATGTCCTTCCTGTGCTGAGGGCTCCAGAACTGTACACAGTACTCCAGATGGGATCTGATAAGAGCAGAGTAAAGGGGCAGAATCTCTTGCTCTGCTGCCCACACTGCTCTTGATGCAGCCCAGGACTTGATTGCTGTCTGGCCTGCACTTACACTGCAGGCTCATGTTGAGCTTTTCATCAACCCAGACCCACAGGTCCTTTTCCTCAGGGCTTCTCTCCAGCCATTCACCACTCAGCCCTTAGCCAGTGCTTATCTCCTTATCCACAGTCTTTCCTACATTATTGTGCATTGTTTCATGACAAATTATTCCCTCTTAATTTTCTACTTGAACCTTCACATTGGCAACAAGGAAATAAAATCCTTGGTCATTTCACTCATGAAATATGAAATATGAAATAGTGCTCTGTCCTTGCACTGCAGTTCCACTGCTACATTAAAAGATGGTGATGAATAATGTCTTTGTTGGCCTGTCTCCAAGTCAATAAGATTACTAGTTAAATCAGAAGTGGCTGAATAGAGAGAAGATGGCAGAGACAGACCTAAATGAAACGTTTAACAAACTGACTCTAATATTATTCTTGACAGTTTCAGACAAGGGAATAAAGCTCAGAGTTTGAATGCCTACAAGAGTTAATGTAATTAATGCTCTAGTCACTGACACTTATAAGAGTTCATCATGTGGCAACAGGAGAATTTATGTGTTTATAAGAAAGACAAGATCAGAGAATGTCCTTCACAAGTGCTTAGGAATTTAACCCTGTCTCCTTATTGTTTGAAGATTTTACAAGTGATTGACACTAGAAACTGCTCTAATTTCCTGATTCAAGTTCACTATGCAAAAATAGTTCTTTTTCTTTTAGGAAAAAGAACATTCACTGATTTGGAGGCAGTATCATGTCACCAATTAAATTAATTTTTGAGGAAATTTAGGTGAAGAGTATTTTTTCTTTTTAAATTAAAAATAAATCACTAACAGAAGTTTATGAAATATATGTATATATGTCAATTTGTGTTTGCATAAATCATAGACTCATAGAATGATAGAATGGTAAGGTTGGAAGGGACCTCAAGGATCATCTAGTTCCAACCCTCTGCCATAGGTAGGGACACCTCCCACTAGTACAGGTTACTCAAGGCCTCATCCAAGCTGGCCTTGAACACTTCCAAGGAGGGAGTATCCACAATCTCCCTGGGCAACCTGTGCCAGTGTCTCACCATCCTCACTGGAAAGAACTTCCTAATAACATTCAGTCTAAATCTCCCCTCCACCAGTTCAAACCCATTGTCTCTTGTCCTGTCATTACAAGACCTTGTCAATAGTAGTTCCCCAGCCTTCCTGTAGACCCCCTTCAGATACTGGGAGGCTACTATCAGGTCTCCTTGAAACTTTCTCTTCTGCAGACTGAAGAGACCCAACTCTCTCAACCTGTCCTCATAGCAGAGCTACTGGAGCCCTCTGATCATCTTTGTGGCCCTCCTCTGGACCCGCTCCAACACTTCCATGTCCTTCCTGTGCTGAGGGTTCCAGAACTGCACACAGTACTCCAGGTATCGTCGGAGGAGAGCACAGTAAAAGGGCAGAATCCCCTCCCTTGCCCTGCTGACCACACTTCTCTTGGTGCAACCCAGGACTCGGCTGGCTGTCTGGGCTGCATGTGCACACTGCAGGCTCATGTTGAGCTTTTCATCAACCCAGACTCCAAGGTCCTTTTCCTCAGGGCTGCTCTCCAGCCATTCACCACCCAGCCTGGATTTGTGCTTGGGATTGTGCCTACCCAGGTGCAGGACCTTACACTTGGCCTTGTTGAATTTCATGAGGTTGGCCTGGGCCCACCTCTCCAGCCTGTCCAGGTCCCTCTGGATGGCATCCCTGCCCTCTAGCAAGTCGACTGTGCCACACAGCTTGGTGTCATCTGCAAACTTGCTGAGCGTGCACTGATTCCTCTGTCCATGTCACTGACAAAGATGTTAAACAGCACTGGTCCCAGCACTGACCCCTGAGGGACACCACTTGTCACTGGTCTCCAGGTGGACATTGTGCTATTGATCACCACTCTCTGGGTTCGACCATCCAACCAATTCCTTATCCAGCAGTGCTCCACCCATCAAGTCCATGTTTTTCCAGTTTGGTGACCAGGATGTCATGTGGGACAGAGTCAAATGCCTTACTCAGGTCCAGGTAGATGACATCAATTGCCCTTCCCTTGTCCACTGTCACTGTGACTTCATCATAAAAAGCCACTGAATTTGCCAGGCAAGATCTGCCCTTGGTGAAGCCATGTTGGTTGCCACCAATCACCTCTGTTTTTTTTTCCATTTCCAATAAATACATATGCCCTGTGTGATAGGCAGTATAAGTAGAAAATGTAAGATGGAGGGTTAGAACAAATTTAGACAGAAGACAAGTGCTCAGATTTTTACTGCTGTTATTTGTTGTGGGTTTAATGCCAACAGCCATGCCTTCTAGCATTTCATTATTACATTAAAATAGATTTATAGTGTCACTGAAGCATGAACAAACATTTAAATAGCTTTGAAAAGAGAGGCTTCCCCGTGGCATTATTTTGCTGATATGTTGAACAACATAATATCTGAAGGGCAAGTTCAAATTCCTCTGAATAGTTATATGCTGACCTCTAAACTGACAGAATATTAATTCCATTCCGTGTGTCTTTAGGATAGCACACAAAAATACGAAAAATACATACACACACACAAAAAACAAACCCACAAAACCAACAAACAAACAAAACAAAAGAAAATCAAACCAAATCCAAAACCAAACCCAAAAAACAAATATAAAACCAAAATGAAAAACAAAACCAAGACCGAAAACAAAACCAAAAACAAACCCAAAAATAAGCAAGAAACCCAAAGCAAACAAACAAAAAAGCAAACAAAAAAACCCACAAACTCACAGAGATTTTCTAAATATGAAACCTATAAGAAAATTGAAGAAAATAGAGATTTTATTGTAATATTTAAGGTTTTGTTTGTTTTTTTTTCATCCATAAATAGAGTTGAATTAATTTACTTTGCTAAACCTTCATTTACTTTGTTAAACCTTCATTTAGAGCAAGAGTGTAGATTTCTCATGATTACTAAACACACAGGACAGAAGTTGGAATATATCTTACTAGATCATGCCAGATTTTTATACCAGCCCTGTAAGTAAAATGGTTATTCTTGGGATATTTTGGAGAGTTCAGGGACTCTTGAATACCAGATTTTTCTCTGAGGTAATAAAATACCTAAAAAATTCAAAGCAAAAGAACAGATACTAGACATGACATACTTCCTTATTTTCCTTTTCTCCTCCAGCAGCACAGATGTTCTTCACTGGTGAAGCAATCTGTGTTGTTAAAAATGCACTGCAGAAGACCTGCTCATGCACACACGCACGAGCATGAGGGTTTGACTAGGTTCACAAACTTCAAATCAATTCTGTCAAATAGCATGTAGTGGACTCCTGCACTTCTTTCTTTTGTGGTTATTTGGCTGTTCAATATGCTGTGTAAGCAGCATTGACATAGATGACAACATCTACCCCAAGACAGTTCCAAAACCAGGTTATGAGATGATTTTGCCACTAAATTAAAATTCTGCAGTTTACCATTAGTAAAGGACAACAATATGAAATTTAATGTATTAAATTAAATTTAAATATATGTCACATTTGTTTAAAATCTATGTTCACTAATATTTGAATTTTTCACAAAACTCTGTCGTTAAAAATAGGAATCGGTTCAGAAGCTCTGTAAGATCAAGACAAATAACAAAGGATTTCACTTCTAAATTTAGGTGGGATAATTTAAACACTGAATTTCTATCTGTCTAGTTGTTTGCACAGAGAAAAAGATGTAGTAAGAAAGTGCATACTGTTACTTGTACTTCTTAAGGAAGAGAGGCAGGGAATAACACCCATCTTCAAGAAGGGTAAAAAGAATGACCCTGGAAACTACAGAGCAGTCAGCCTCACCTCTGTGCCTGGCAAGATCATGGAGCAGATCCTGCTGAAAGTCCTGCTAAGGCAAATGGAAAACAAAGCAGAGGTGATTGGTGGGAACCAGCATGGCTTCACCAAGGGCAGATCTTGCCTGACAAATTTAGTGGCTTTCTATGATGAAGTCACAGCGACAGTGGACAAGGGAAAGGCAGCTGATGTCATCTACCTGGACCTGAGTAAAGCATTTGACTCTGTCCCACATGACATCCTGGTCACCAAACTGGAAAAACATGGACTTGATGGATGGACCACTCGCTGGATAAGGAATTGGCTGGATGGTCGAACCCAGAGAGTGGTGATCAATAGCACAATGTCCACCTGGAGACCAGTGACAAGTGGTGTCCCTCAGGGGTCAGTGCTGGGACCAGTGCTGTTTAACATCTTTGTCAGTGACATGGACAGAGGAATGGAGTGCACCCTCAGCAAGTTTGCAGATGACACCAAGCTGTGTGGCACAGTCGACTTGCTAGAGGGCAGGGATGCCATCCAGAGGGACCTGGACAGGCTGGAGAGTTGGGCCCAGGCCAACCTGATGAAATTCAATAAGGCCAAGTGTAAGGTCCTGCACCTGGGTAGGCACAATCCCAAGCACAAATACAGGCTGGGTGGTGAATGGCTGGAGAGCAGCCCTGAGGAAAAGGACCTTGGAGTCTGGGTTGATGAAAAGCTCAACATGAGCCTGCAGTGTGCACATGCAGCCCAGACAGCCAACCGAGTCCTAGGCTGCATCAAGAGAAGCGTGGCCAGCAGAGCAAGGGAGGTGATTCTGCCCCTTTACTCTGCTCTCGTCAGACCCCACCTGGAGTACTGTGTGCAGTTCTGGAACCCTCAGCACAGGAAGGACATGGAAGTGTTGGAGCGGGTCCAGAGGAGGGCCACAAAGATGATCAGAGGGCTGGAGCAGCTCTCCTATGAGGACAGGCTGAGGGAGTTGGGGCTCTTCAGCCTGGAGAAGAGAAGGCTTCGAGGGGACCTGATAGTAGCCTTCCAGTATCTGAAGGGGGCCTACAGGAAGGCTGGGGAAGGATTATTTACAAGGTCCTGCAATGACAGGACAAGGGGCAATGGGCTTAAACTGGCAGAGGGGAGATTTAGACTAGATGTTAGGAGGAAGTTCTTTACAGTAAGGGTGGTGAGGCACTGGAACAGGTTGCCCAGGGAGGTTGTGGATGCTCCCTCCCTGGATGTGTTCAAGGCCAGATTGGATGAGGCCTTGAGTAACCTGTACTAGTGGGAGGTGTCCCTGCCTATGGCAGGGGGGTGGAACTAGATGATCCTTGAGGTCCCTTCCAACCTTACCATTCTATGATTCTATGATTCTCTGAATAGGTTGCCCAGGGAGGCTGTGACTACTCCCTCCCTGGAGATGTTCAAGGCCAGGTTGGACAAGGCCTTGAGTGAGCTGTACTAGCGGGAGGTGTCCCTGTCTAAGGCAGGGGGTTGGAACTAGATGATCCTTGAGATTCCTTCCAACCTTACTATTCTATGATTCTATGATTCTATGACCTGGTACTGCACCTTTAAGACTACTTTCTTGCCTAGCTTCCAGGACTCTTCTGCTCTTCAGGGCTGTAAACAGCTATGGTTATCTTACAGCGAGCAGTCTGTTAATCTTTCTAGTAAAACTCAGTTCACTGTGCAACTTATCACCTCCTAAAGCAAATGACAATATGTGTTCATACTGAGTGACTTCACATCTAGGCCTACATGTTGTGATTAGGTTAGGTAACTAGTTCAAGTTTAGATTCATAAAAAGAAATGAGATAAATCCTAACATCACTGAAGAGTTTTGGGGAAATATGACATCACAGATAGCACCTTTTCAATTTAATAAACCTAAAATTATCTCTGGATGATAATCTGTTCTGTGTAGTTATTTGGCATCTAAAGTCTAATTCATTCAGTAGCAAGGAATAATAATAAAAAAAAAAAGTTATGAAAAGAAGAACTATGGATGCAACTGTCCTAAGCTAAAAATGATGTCACATAATTTAGCTCTGTTGCAACAGGCTGAAATCAACCTTCCAAACATTTTCTTCTACTGAACACTGCTTTGGGCAGTTTGCCCCAATTTTTTCTAAACTATTTGTCAAATTTACATGCTTGCTTATACTCTCTTTCAACAGCTGGATGCTGTCAGACAGGATTGCTTTACTTCATAATACCAGATTCAGCTTCTGAAGTTGCAAACATGCATTTACTTTTAGGTGCTGTAAGACCTGTCTTTGTGTTCCTGTCTGTTGGCAAAAACCTTACGGTCCTGCATCAGGCAGATGGACTCATTTAATCAGCCAGTGCATGGGGATGGTTGTGGTAAAGCTGACTTTCTTTTGGATTCTAGCCACTTTATGCAGTCTACCTGACAACTTTCACAAAGTCAGAGAAATCAAGGTGATGATAGCTGATAGGAGGTTGAAATAATTTGTAAGCAGGTCATTTTAAGATTGGGTTCTTCATATTTTCAAGTAACCACTCAACATTGTTTTACCCTCCAACTCTTGCAATAGGGTATTTTCTCTTGAGATAATAGTTTTGTGCCAAAGTCCCTAATACTATGAATTAATAAACTCTAAACCCAGCACAGACAAGGATTAGCCTAAGGAGGAAAAAAATGCATTTGACCTCTGTTTTCTTTGAGTCCTGGCTATACCTGAGAAGGCAAGATACATCAGCTAATATAACCACCAAATGCAAAGTAGTAACACTCTTCATCTACTTCATGATTAGCTGTCAAGAGACTCTTCAAGAAAAATTAGAAAATCAACAGAAGTTTGTTTTAGAGAGCTCCATGGAAAAAGGCCGTGGAGTCCTAGTGGACAGCAACTTAGCCATAGGACAGCAATGTGCCCTTGTGGCCAGGAGGGTCAGTGGTATCCTGGGATCATAGAATCATAGAATGGTAAGGTTGGAAAGGACCTCAAGGATCATCTAGTTCCAACCCAATCCAACCCACCTCCCACTAGCACAGGTCACTCAAGGCCTCCTCCAACCTGACCTTGAACACCTCCAGTGGGGGAGCAGCCACAACCTCCCTGTGCAACTTGTGCCAGTGTCTCACCACCCTCACTGCCAAGAACTTCCTCCTAACATCCAGTCCAAATCTCCCCTCTGCCAGTTTAAACCCATTGTCCCTCATCCTGCCATTACAAGACCTTGTCAATAGTCCCTCCCCAGCCTTCCTGAGGCTGAGAGAATTGGACTTGTTGAGACAAGGCTTCTGGAAGACCTTATAGTGAACCTTTAGCACTTAAAGAGGTCATGCAACCTCCTTTTCTTCTCCAGGCTGAACAATCCCATGTATTTTTAGAAGAGGTACTCCTGCCCTCTGATTATTTTTGTGGCTCTCCTCCAGGCCTGCTCCACCAGGCCCATGTCCTTCTTTTGTTGAGGGTAACAAAGTCGGACACAGTACTCGGGTGAGATCTCACCAGAGCAGAGTGGCAGAATAACCTTTCTCCATCTGCTGGCCACAATTCTTTTGATGCAGGCCAGGATGCAATCTGCCTTCTGGGCTGCTGGTGTGCATTGTTGACTAATGTCCAGTTTTTCATCCACCAGTGCCCCCAGATCTTTTTCTGGGCAACTAGTCTCAATCACATCATGACTCAGCTTGTATTGACAATGAGAATTCAGATTCAGAACCTAGAACTTGGACTTGTAGAACCCCAGGGTGTTCACTGGGGCTCACTTCTCCAGTTTGTCCAGGTCCCTCTGGATGAAATCCTGCCCCTCAGGCATATTGAGTGCACCACTCATCTTGGTGTCATCTGAAAACTTGCTAATGGTGCCCTCAATGCCACTATCTACATCATTGATGAAGAGGAGAAGCAGGTAGGACAGGAGACCTTAAACTGCCCAACAAGGTGTTCCATTCCATATATATTCTATTTGGTATAAAGCTGAGGATCAAGCTCCATTCCTACATTGCCTGTGTTCAAAGAGGACTCTCTCTGTTCTTCCATCAATCTCTGTGTTCCTGAAACTAGGATTAGAATCCAGTGTTTCTGTTCTTGCAGTTAGAACACAACAAGGCACTGATTCTTACCTTCTCAGAGTGTTTTATCCTGTTTTTTTATCTTTTCAAAGTGCCTGTTCAGTGTTTATTTATAAAAATAAAAGCATAAATTTTATGCTTTTCTTAACAAAGGAGCATTTATTTGACACATGTATCACCACCACAGACTTCTAGATATCAGACCATCATTAACTCAGAAAATAAGCAGGATAAATTTATAATTGAAGTGCCGTTTTCTTCTATTTTATTGTTTCTTTTTAAAGAATGTAACTCTGCAAACTGCTTCTCTAATACCTAAGGACTGATGTTGTTGGTTTGTCTTTTTTTGTGGTTAAGGCAAGCCCTTGTTAATCATAAATGTCTTGATTTCCCAGGCAAGCCCTTGTTAATCATAAATGTCTTGATTTCCCATCACACTGTCCCTGAAGTCTTTAAATAGAAACAAGAGCTCTGTTTGCTGTATATCTGCTGAGAAAATAATGCCGAGGCTTTTGTGGCTTGGGAAGATTTCTGAACTGAAGCCTAGAAGTAGTAAGTCTTTGGAATGCCTCTGCCCTAGAAGGTGTAAGACATAAACTCTGCATTAAATCTGATTCAAGAGGGTTTGAACTACCTGGGAAGCTTTCTAAAATTTGACTTTGTTAAAAAGAAAGAAAGAAAGGAAAAAACCCTGCAGTTAAATAGCAAGCAAAAAAAAAAAAAAAAAAAAAAAAANAAAAAAAAAAAAAAAAAAAAAAAAAAAAAAAAGAAACCCGTTATTTCTCATATGCTGATTTGCAGTTGTCCCATGAAGCTGACATTTCCTGACTAGCATAGAGATGATCAAAGATAAAACACACAGCATTATACAGCCCATCTGGAAAAGGACTGTGGACAGTCCACAACATAATCAGACTCACCTATTTCATGCCTGTCAAATAATAGCCTTTGAACTCATCGTATCCTTCAGGCAATCAATTACAGTTTTTGTAATGTCCAGTCAAAATCCCCAGTGGTATACAAGCCTATTGTTTATTCTCATACTCATCCTGGCCATGAAAATTAGCATATATGTGTGAAAACAAACAAAAAATATCATAGAAATTAGTGTTTAGATGGTACATATTTATCCATCAATCTGGATGTTGATGTTTAGAGTGTCATGGGGTTTTTTTTGCCCTTGAAATACAACAAGTCTAGTTTATGTTTGTGTTGACTTATTCATTGAAAAGGATAGGTTAACTAAAGTAAGCATTCTACGAGTTTAGGAAAGAGGTTGATAAATCTAAATATCTATTAGGGAGAACAGTGAAATAATTAGGAGAATATTTTATGCAGCCATGTTTAGATCAAAAATGCTATGCTTTAAAGTTATTTTCTTTCCTTTTCTGAAATAAGTTTAAGGGTACTTAAAGCTAACTGAACATTAAAAAGAATTGGGACACTTTAAAAATTTTTTTCTTTGTCTTTATAAATCACATATTGTAAATAATTCAGTACCTAAATATAAAAATAATGCAGACATTATTTTTAGTAAAGATGAATTTATAATTTTATTTGGTTTGGCTGAGCTGAAGTGAATTCTCCTCAAAACACCCTTTAGTGCTGTGTTTTCATAGAATGGTGAGGTTGGAAGGGACCTCAAGGATCATCTAGTTCCAACCCCCTGCCATAGGCAGGGACATCTCCCACTACGACAGGTCACTCAAGGCCTCATCCAACCTGGTCTTGAACACCTCCAGGAAGGGAGCAGCCACAACCTCCCTGGGCAACCTGTGCCAGTGTCTCATCACCCTCACTGGAGAGAACTTCCTCCTAACATCCAGTCTAAATCTCCCCTCTACCAGTTTAAAACCATTGCCCCTTGTCCTGTCATTGCAAGATCTTGTCAATAGTCCCTCCCCAACCTTCCTGTAGGCCCTCTTCAGATACTGGAAGGCTATTCTAAGGTCTCCTAAAAGCCTTCTCTTCTCCAGGCTGAAGAGTCCCAACTGTCTCAACCTACCCTCATAGTAGAGCTGCTGCCTGCTATGGCCACATCCTCGTGGTCCTCCTCTAGACCTGCTCCAACACTTCCATGTCCTTCCTGTGCTGGGAGCTCCAGAACTGCACACAGTACTCCAGGTATCGTCGGAGGAGAGCAGAGTAAAGGGGCAGAATCCCCTACCTTGCCCTGCTGCCCACACTGCTCTTGACGCAGTCCAGCACTCAGCTACTCTCTGGGCTGCATGTGCACACTGCAGGCTCATGTTGAGCTTTTCATCACCCCAGAACCCCAGGTCCTTTTCCTCAGGGCTGCTCTCAGCCATTCACCGCCCAGTCTGGTGTTGTGCTTGGGATCGTGCCTACCCAGGTGCAGGACCTTACACTTGGCCTTGTTGAATTTCATGAGGTTGGTCTGGGCCCATCTCTCCAGCCTGTCTAGGTCCCTCTGGATGGATCTCTGCCCTCTAGCAAATCGACCGTGCCACACAACTCTACCTTACCCCAGAGTCTGCCTTATGTGCAAAATGAGTTTGGAGGATGGGTAAGGGGATTAGAAGCAGAGTGCTTAGTTAGGTTATTTAGCAGAGAGGAAAGGACCCATTGGCTCCCAGAGAGAGACCAAGAGACTGTGAGAGAGTGAGTGTCTTATCTATGTTTGTGTCCTTGTTCTTATACATTTCAGCAAGCTTATGAGTGAAGCAGATATCACTATTGTTTGCTTTTCACAGCCTCTATTATAATTTTCTCCATTAAAATATTCCAATTAACCTCAAACCAGCACAAAGGGTCTTCAATGATCTCCAAGAGTCTCCTAAGCCTTGGAATAATGAAAAAAAAAGGGAAAGCTGAAACTTAACAAAAAAATATTCCAAGCTAAAAGATTAAGATTCTGGTATGGTAAAGAGCCTGCTTTTAGCTCTAAAGTATTGGCAAAAAATGCAGAAGGAAGACAGAAGTATTTGAAAATGGGGTGAAAAGTAAAAGAGATGTCTGAAACTGGAATATTCTACAAAAGAGAAAAGTGTTGCAGAAAACCAAGCAGCTAGCCTGGTTAGAATAGCATGGAGAATAAAAAATAAAAAGAGATAATCTTAGTGGATTTATTCTGAAAGTGTTTGGAGAGTTGCTTCATCAACAAAGCACACAGGAAACCATAATTGACAAGCATTGTACCTTCCCTTCAGGTTTGGCAACAGGCCAACGGAAATTATATTGAGGTGTTGTTATGATTACCAAATGCAGGTGAGTTTGCTAATGATACATGAGCAAGAACTGCAAAGATAAACCAAGAGTCGTACAGTTCATCTAGTTCTCTATCACTGCAACTTCTTTTGCTTGAATGCACAGTTGTGCTATAAATCTACCACTTCAAAGTAGCCTATCAAAACCAAGATTTGTAGTTTTTATATGGTTCCAAAATTTCAAAGTATATTTTCCTCTAAACCAAAAAACTACATGTAACAATCCAGTGACTAGGTTAGGTGGATAGAATTGCATGCTACACCCACTAGTACTAAAAGTTCTGTCCAAACTATTTTAGAATTAATTTGGAAAAAGTAAGTTTGAGAATAATGGGGGAAAAAATAGTATCTATTTTAAAGGAGTTTTTATTATTATTGTGGAATCATTCCTCAGTGACCTAAAACTGTCTCAGACTCACAAGACTTAATAAAACGAAGCGACAAAGATAGATAAGTGGTGATAATACGTGAAATAATCCTCTACTAGTAATATTTAATTAAAGGTTTTAAGAACTAAAAAAAAACCCAGTAAAAATATAATCAATTTCTAATTACATTTATCTGTCAAAATGGAAAAATAAATTTTGTGTTCTGTAATTCAATAGAACCTCTTAAAAAACAGGGAATTTACACTTGCATTTCTTCACATAGAGGAAATGTAATGACACATTAGATGCTATCATAATTTTTATTAATTCCATGAGTGGTTCTAGTAACTTCTACAAACACTTATTACTCTACATTTGGTTAAAATTAAAATTCTATTATAAAATTTAATTATATTGTATTATTACAAAAAAGAACAATATAAACATGGAAAGCTCTTTATATGCTTGGGTTTTGCTGAGGTCTTTACTACTAGTATTACTCCAGAATTTATGCTCCTTCATAACATTTGAACAGTCAAAATTTGTCCTCTATATTTTCTTGTAGTGCAGTTACAGAACATAAATTCAATCTACTGTGTACAGTTCTGGAGCCACCAGCACAGGAAGGACATGGAACTATTGGAGTGGGTCCAGAGGAAGGCCACGAAGATGATCAGAGGGCTGGAGCAGCTCTGCTATGAGGACAGGTTGAGAGAGTTGGGGCTCTTCAGCCTGGAGAAGAGAAGGTTTTGAGGAGACCTTAGAGTAGCCTTCCAGTATCTGAAGGGGGCCTACAGGAAGGCTGGGGAGGGACTATTGATAAACCTTGTAATGACAAGACAAGGGTCACTGGGTTTGAACTAGCAGAGGGAAGATTTAGACTATATGTTAGGAGGAAGTTCTTTGCAGTAAGGGTGGTGAAGCCCTGGAAAATGTTGCCCAGGGAGGTTGTGGGTACCATCTCCCTGGATGTGTCCAAGGCTAGGTTGGACAAGGCCTTGAGTAACCTGTACTAGTGAGAGGTGTCCCTGCCTTTGTCAGGGGATTGGAACTAGATGATCCTTGAGGCCCCTTCCAACCTTACCATTCTATGATTTTATGACATGCTTTTGATATGAATTTCAAGAATTACTGTGATCTTTGGCAGGTAGTGCCTAAGGGATATACAAGAGTGAAGACTTTTGTGAAATATTTGCCCTATTTCTTTTTAAAAGTCAAAACAAACACACTACATTTGGTAGGATTCTACCTAGACTGATACAATAACACATTATAGATGTATTTATTTGGAAATTGGTTCTTGTAAATAATCATAGAAAAAGATTTACCATTTATCAATGTATATATTTCTTTTCCTCTGCAGAATATTGACAACAGTCACTCTCAGTGTCATTTCCAAAGGCTTCCAAGATTTTCAGCTACCTTCACTGGCTCCTTAAAACGCTAGGAAAAATATTTTTATTTCTTTATCCTTAGGATATAAATAAAGCAGAAATGACATAATACTTGAGTGGATACCTTTAAAGATGTACTTGGAGAGTGTTTCATGCTTATGGAGATGTGTGCCAAGATTCTCTCAATAGTAGCTGGAATCATATAGTATGTCAGATCAATGCAGCCTTAATCTAAATGACAGAGGGAAAAGGAAGTGATGACCATATCTAAATGTTTCAAATCTTGTGTCTTACTGCCACAATCATGGTAGGAATGCACCACAGCCCTGACAGCCCTGTTAAATCCATAGTTTACTAGTTTCCTCAGTCTTCTCTTTGTGAGAATTAAACACAAATTTCAGATATTTAGACTAGATGTTAGGAGGAAGTTCTTTACAGTGAGGGTGGTGCGGCACTCGAACAGGCTGCCCAGGGAGGTTGCGGCTGCTCCCTCCCTGGAGGTGTTCAAGGCCAGGTTGGACAAGGCCTTGAGTAGTCTGTAGTAGTCAGAGATGTCCCTGCCTATGGCAGGGCGTTGGAACTAGATGATCCTTGAAGTACCTTCCAACCTTACCATTCTGTGATTTTATGATATCCTAATAGTTACTCTGGACTTGTAACCCCTGTAAAGTTGTTTCTGTAGAAGGACTTCATTTATCTTTCTCCTTTATCTGCATTTGGCAAGTGTCTCTGCCACTTCCAGATCATCTCTTGGAGATGATAAATAGTAAAAAAGACTGCTACATTAACTTTTTTCTTTAAAAAATAAATTGTGTCATGGAGATAGCAGAAAACAAAATCTACAGTACTTCTCACATTTTCTTCATGTATATTTGTATTTAAGTGGGAAAAAAAAAACTTGTTTAGGATGAATTTGAAATACATTGCAAAAAAACAGATGTATAACCATTTGAATTCTAGACTAATTTTCTTGATAACTCTGTAAAATGAAATAATAACAGTGTTAAGTGCCTTCACATTTTCCAAGCCTATCTTCAGAAATGCTATAACTGATATGGTGCTACTTCTCACATTTTGTGTTTGTTTTAATTTGATTTCATTTGAGATAATGATGGCATTTCAGTGAGAAGTTGTACCATTAAAATTGTAAGTATTCATTCAGCTGTTATTTTTCTAATGCTTGCCAAAAAGCATAGACAATAACGGGAATAAGCAATGTACTAGACAAACTTTTCTATTTTAATGCTCTCATTTAGGAAAAAAAAAAAAATCCAAACATTTAAGACTTCATGGAACAGCATATTTTCTGGTTGGCTTCTCAACAATTTTCTTAATAGACACTTGTTGGATGGTGTTTAAATGAACAGTATGTTTTGCTTATCTAAATGGAAAACAACAGGTGCATGAAATAAAACTGGAGTGTGCTACAGTGTTAATATATAGTTCACTAGGTAAAGCATGAGTGCAAATGGAATGCTGTGGAATGCTAACAGGGAGCATAAAAAAGAAAAAGAGAAATCACTACTTGTTACTGAAATCTGCATAAAGCAGAAATGTTTTCGGATTTGTCCCAAATAATAACTTATCATTTCAGATATTAAATAATTAGGGACAAATTTTGTGTGCTGGTTTGAGGCTAATTTGAATATTTTAATGGGGAAAATTATATTATTGGCTGTGAAAAGAAAACAAAGGTGATATCTACTTCACTCATAGGCTTGCTGAGATGTATAAGAATAAGAACAGAAAACATAGATAAGAGTCACTCTCAGGCTTGGAGAGTCCTGGGCTCTCTAGCTTCTTGCCTTCTCCTCTCTACTGTGTAACCCAACTAATCATTCTGCTTCTAACCCCCCTGTCTTATCCTCCAAACTCACCTTGCATATAAGACAAACCCTGGGGTAAGGTAGAGGGATGGGGAGAAGATGGAAGGGTGGTTGGAAGCCCCTCCTGGGGACTCTGATTTCTGGAAGGGGAGTTGTGTTTCTGTATTACCTTTAACTTATATATTTCTGTAAATAATCTTGTATATTGTGTATATCTCTGCTTGTACATTGTGCTAAACTGTAAATAGAGCTTCAGTCCTTAACTTCCAACTGGCTGAGTCTAGTCTGGATGATTTTCTAAGAGGGGGGGCAGGGAACTCCCAAACCATCAGGAAGATTGGTTTTTTTATGTTTGTGTAACAGGGAACTAGTCCATATTTAGTTTTTGTGTAAATATCTAAGGGATACAAATAAAAAAGAATTGTGATTTACATTTTAAATTTGTGGCTTCCTCCTGTACCACAGAAAGAAACCCAAAACAAAATATAATTTTAAATCTACCTCTACGCAATTAACAATTTGTGTTCATAGTCATTCTATATGCATACCTTTAGGAAACAATTGAGTGTGCTTTTGGGACTGAAGATGAAGTGTGGAAGCATAACCAAGGAAAAGTTTAACACAGTGGAAGGAACTGAATATATAATACACTCCTTATCTGGTAAAAGCAGACCAAAGTTTCTGTTGAAATTTCAGTCTCACAGGGAAAATAGGTATAAAAGATCCCCCAAACAATTCTCAGTTTTTCAGTTCCATGGGTTTAAATTATGACAGAATGAATGTCAGTTCTGCAAATTACAATCCCCTTCAAACAAGGATTTGGTTCTCTGGGGTTTTGGGGTTTTTTTTGGTTTGTTTTTTTTTGTTTGTTTGTTTGTTTGTTTGTTTGTTTGTTTTTGAATATTTTTGTTGGGGTTTTTTGAGTAGCTCAATTTAATCCCCAAACAACTAAGTGAACGAATATCTCTACACAGAATACATTTTCATTCAGTACATTTTGATTAAATAAGACCCAAACAGTTTCTCAGTGGTCACTGTTTTATTATCAGTGTTAGGTTCCAGAACACACAGTTAATTGTGAACACAATAGTTGCTACTATCTGGGAAATAGAGGTTAAGTCTGAGTGGGACACAGTTCCATTATTTTAGGAGTTCATTGAAGCAGAGTATGACTCTTTTAGGCCCTGTGGTTCTCCTGTATTTCCGTGATCAAGAAAAATAAAACATTCTTTGCCTATATTTCCATGATCAAGAAAAATAAAACATTCTTTGCCTAATTTCAGTGTATGTTGTCAACCACACATATACCCTATTTTTGCAGCAACCCTATTTCACTTCTGCTGTCATAGCAGGTAATGCACTGGCAATGCATTTAAGCTTCCTAGATGATCTCTTTTTCCTGCACCTACTCATAAAACTCTGAAATTAAGAATATAGAATTACTCATCATTACAAAGCCTATTTTGTCCTATTTTGTGCCAAGTTAGTCTGAATATTCTGCCAATATTAGTGTTGAAAAACGAGTCTGAAATGGGCATATGATCTTCAGTATATAAAGAATTTCTTTTTCTTTGATAAATTAGAACTCTTTTAAAGAATGAGGACAGAAGAATTATGAAAGGTGTAATACCCTGTGGTGAATTTGACCTTAGGTTGCTGCCAAGCTCTCTACATTGCCATTCTCTAACTTTTCCTCCTCAACAGGACAGGATGAGAAAGTAAGATGGAAAAAATGGAAAAGATTATGAGTCACAATAAAGACAGGGCGAACAGCCACTGACTATCATCATAGGAAAAAGTAGACTCCACTTGAGCAAAATTCATTTATTGTCCATTAAAAAATAATAGGATAGTAAGAAAGACAAACAAACATAAAAAGCAAACATCTTCCCCCACCCTCCCCTTTTTCAACTTTGTGCCTGATTTCTCCACCTCTTCCCTTCCACCTGTTGTGGAGAATGAGGTGTTGCGGTGAATTCATGACATTTAATATTTGTTGCTTCATCCTTTTCACACTCTTTTCATGCTCCAACACAGGGTTGCTTCCACAGAAGACAGTACTTTATTCCCTGTCTGTATAAATTTCCAAACTGTGCATTTTGAACCTTGTAAATAAGCTTTCTGGCAAGATTTAATGTTAATAAACAATTTTCACAGTTATCAAGAATTTTCTCTTGCATATAAAAATTAATATCGATTATTATTTTTGCATCATTTGTAACAATGGGCTGTAGCTTCTTTCAGGGTGTATTTATCTTTCTTCAGCATGGAGTATTCCACATAGAATCATAGAATGATAAGGTTGGAAGTGACCTCAAGGATCACCTAGTTCCAACCCGCTGCCATAGGCAGGTACACCTCCCACTAGTACAGTTCACTCAAGGCCTCCTCCAACCTGGCCTTGGACACATCCAGGGAGGGAGCATCCACAACCTCCCTGGGCAACCTGTGCCAGTGTCTCACCACCCTCACCGGAAAGAACTTCCTCCTAACATCCAGTCTAAATCTCCCCTCTGACAGTTTAAACCCATTGCCCCTAGACCTGTCATTACAAGGTCTTGTCAATAGTCCCTCCTCAGCCTTCCTGTAGGCCCCCTTCAGATATTGGAAGGCTACTCTGAGGCCTCCTTGAAGCCTTCTCTTCTCCAGGCTGAAGAACCTCAACTCTCTCAACCTGTCCTCATAGCAGAGCTGCTCCAGCCCTCTGATCATCTCTGTGGCCTCCTCTGGACCCACTCCAACAGTTCCATGTCCTCCTTGTACTGAGGGCTCCAGAACTGCACACAGGACTCCAGGTGGGGTCTGACAAGAGCAGGGTAAAGGGTAAGAATCCCTTCCCTCACCCTGCTGGCCACACTGCTCTTGATACAGACCAGGAGTTCGCTGCTGTCTGGGCTTTGCGGGCACACTCATGTTGAGCTTTTCATCAACCCAGACCCCCAGGTCCTTTTCCTCAGGGCTGATCTCAGCCATTCACCACCCAACCTGGAGTTGTGCTTGGAGTTGTGCTTACCTAGGTGCAGGACCTTACACTTGGGCATGCTGCATTGTGGATGATACTCATAAACTATGATGAAAATCTCCCATATATATACACATATAAATATATATATATACACACATATATATTTATTTATATACATATATAGATACACACACACACACATATATACATATACACATATATATGCACATATATATATATATAGATGTATGTACATATATACATATATATATATAAGTATGTATATATTTATATACATATATATACACATACATAATGTATGTACATACATTTATTTATATACATATATATACACATACATAATGTATGTACATACATTATATATATTGACATATATATATGTAGACATAAAAACAATTAATCATCTAAATTCCTACAATATTCCCATGAGACTTGATTGTCTTAGGTTGTTCTTTATTTGTATTAAACCCTTAGTGTGAAACTGAGCAATATCTGCAAACAGCTTTTATTTCAACCTGTAGCTGAAGGTGAATCAGAAAAGATGTAAATTATATTGAATGAACACAAGGACAATAATTTCTTCTGGAGATTGGTTAAATAATATAACTTGCCATTGAGGAAATTCTAAGTGCATTTACTGTTTCCATCACTTAACTATTACCTCAAATGCTCAAATGTTCTTCTGAATCTGTGAGTAAGAAGATACCTTTCATGATTCTTGCATATAATGTATACTCCCAGACATCAGCTGTCAGTTGAAATGAATACACAGAATACATCAATAGGAACAATGGAAAGGTGGCCTTTATAACATCTGGCACATAGTTCCACACAGAAGAAAGCCTAAGAAATGTGATCTACCATATACGAAGCAAAGATTTGAAGAGATAAGAATGGTTTGGAATAAACAGAGCTTTGAAAGTAAAAAGCACATGCCCAGAAGAAAAGCATGAAGGAAACCAGTCAAGGGTAAGGTTAAAATATTCAAAGCCTTGTATATATAAATGCTATGCACAAGTGGCACATCTTGTACACAACCAAGTGAAAACTCCCCAAAGCAGTTGTTAATCTATTTATATAGTTATATTCTGCTTATGTGTACCCAAATCAGGGACAATGTGAAATTGTTTTTTTCTTCTCATGGAAGGAAAATACATTTCACAATGAAATAGAGCAAAATTATCTCCGTACTTTTCCGACTTGTCAGCTTTTAAACATAGTGGGGTTCTTTTGGGTGTGGTATAATTTTGTTGTTGTTTTGTCGTTGTTGGTTTTTGGGTTTTGGTTTGGTTTGTTTGCTTTTGCTGTGGGTTTTGTTAGCTTGTTTTTTGGGGAGTGCTATTTGTTTCTGTTCTTCATAAATAATATTTCATTTCGTGTTCTTTTTATTTCCTCCTAATCTCCTCTAATTTGGTATTTTGCCTTTTTTTTCACTTTAGTTTTGTTGGTTTGTTTGCTTGCTTTTTTTGTTTGTTTGTATTGTTTTGTTTGTTTTGTTTTGGGTTGGGGTTTTTTTGAGAATTTTAGGCCAAGATAAATTGATACAAAAAGGAATACTAGAAAAAGTGTAAAAGACCATTATCTTCGCAATTCATGTTGTTTTTCTTTCCTCCTAATCCCCTTTAATTTGATATTTTGGCTCTTTTTCACTTTAGTTTTGTTGCTTGCCTTTGCTTTGTTTATTTATTTTTGTTAGTTTTGTTTTGTTGAGAATTTTAGACCAAGATAAACTGATATAAAAAGAAATATGAGAAATAGGAAGTGTGAGGTCCTGCACCTGGGTAGGCACAATCCCAAGCACAAATACAGGTTGGGTGTTGAATGGCTGAGAGCAGCCCTGAGGAAAAGGACCTTGGAGTCTGGGTTGATGAAAAGCTCAACATGAGCCTGCAGCGTGCACATGCAGCCCAGACAGCAACCGAGTCCTAGGCTGCATCAAGAGAAGCGTGGCCAGCAGGGCAAGGGAGGGGATTCTGCCCCTTTACTCTGCTCTCGTCAGACCCCACCTGGAGTACTGTGTGCGGTTCTGGAGCCCTCAGCACAGGAAGGACATGGAAATGTTGGAGTGGGTCCAGAGGAGGCCATGAAGATGATTAGAGGGTTGGAGTAGCTCTGCTATGAGGACAGGTTGAGAGAGTTGTGACTCTTCAGTCTGGAGAAGAGAAAGCTTTGAGGAGACCTTAGAGTAGCCTTCCAGTATCTGAAGGGGGCCTACAGGAAGGCTGGGGAGGGACGATTTACAAGGTCCTGTAACGACAGGACAAGGGGCAATGGGTTTAAACTGGCAGAGGGGAGATTTAGACTGGATATTAGGAGGAAGTTCTTTCCAGTGAGGGTGGTGAGGCACTGGCACAGGTTGCCCAGGGAGGTTGTGGTTGCTCCCTCCCTGGAGGTGTTCAAGGCCAGATTGGATGAGGCCCTGTGTGCCCTGTCCTAGTGGGAGGTGTCCCTTCCTATGGCAGGGGGTTGGAACTAGCTGATCCTTGAGGTCCCTTCCAACCTTACCATTCTATGATTCTATAAAAAGTGTAAAAGACCATTATATTCACAATTTCTGTTTTTGTTCCCTCCTAATCCCCTTTAATTTGGTATTTCACCTTTTCCTTTTTAGTTTTGATTTGTATGTTTGTTTGCTTGCTTTCGCTTTGCTGTTTTTTGGGTATTTTTGGTAATTTTAGGCCAAGATAAAGTGATATGAAAAGAAACATGAGAAAAAAGTGTAAAAGACAATTATCTTTCTAATTCATGTTGTTTTCACGTTGGGTTTGTTTCCTCCTAATCCCCTTTAATTTGGTTTTTCACCTTTTTTTGTTTGTTTGTTTGATTTTTTGTTTTGTTTTGTTTGTTTTTTTCCTTGCTTCTGCTTTGTTGTGTTTTTTGTTTGGTTGGTTGGGGTTTTTTTTAATAATTGTAGGCTGAGTGATATGAAAAGAAAAATGAGAAAAAGTGTAAAAGACCATTATCTTCACAATTTGTGTCTTTGTTTCCTCCTAATCCTCTTTAATTTGGTATTTTCCCTTTTCTTTTTTAGTTTTGGTTTGAATACTTGTTTGTTTGCTTTTGCTTTGTTGTGTTTTGGGTATTTTTGAGAATTTTAGACCAAGATAAAATGATATAAAAAGAAACATGACAAAAAGTGTAAAGACCATTATCTTTGCAATTTATGTTGTTTTCATGTTGGTTTTGTTTCCTCCTAATCCCCTTTCATTTGGTATTTTGCCTTTTTTTTTTTTAGTTTTGGTTTGAATGTTTGTTTGCTTGCTTTTGCCTTGTTGTTTTGGGGTGGTTTTTTTTTTTTTTTTTTTTTTTTTTTTTTTGATAATTTTAGGCCAAGATAAAATGATATAAAAAGAATATGAGAAAAAGTGTAAAAGACCATTATCTTTGCAATTTCTTTTCCTTTGCTCTGGATATCTCTGTTCTTTCTAAGCTTCCAGCAGTGCCTATGAGAAGGAAAGTACAGGAAGTACTATGCAAAGCTTAATTTAATTTGAAATGCTTAAATTAGCTGAATGTATTCCTGAGCTACATCTACTGCTGCAGCTCAAACTATTTGACAGTTTATTTTATCTAAAATACACTTGTGTGGAGCATAATAACCTAGTGAACATTTCAATCTTCCCCTTATCTTCAGTAGGGAACTTTCCCTAACTGTGCAAAATGGTAATTAATGTTAAAAGCTTGAAGTCTCGCCCATTTAAACTGACACTGACAAAACTGCAAAGTTTGAAACAGGATTTTTTCTAGCATTGGCTTCTTAGATTTCCTTCTGACTTACAAATTACCCTGAGTCTGAAACAGGTTGTCTTGACTGTCAGAGTGAAGCAGAATTAACATGTAAAGGAGTAGGAACCAGAAGCTTCATGAATAAAATATATGAAACTTACATATAAATAGTGACACTCAAGTGTGCACACAGACATTTAATATCGCCTTGAATTGCCCTGCTTCTTTCTATAAAACACATTTATTTTTCTTCATAAAAGAATTCCTAAAGACTATTTTTAAAAACCCCAAACTTTAAAGTTGCTCGTTTAGTTTGGACAGAAAGAATTGGTAAAACAATAAAACAATGATCTGAGTATGTACTGCACAGAGTTTAGCAACCCAATTTTTAACTCAATATTATTAATTTTATTCATATATAG
The DNA here is from genome assembly GCA_013396675.1 of Eubucco bourcierii. Lineage (NCBI taxonomy): Eukaryota > Metazoa > Chordata > Aves > Piciformes > Ramphastidae > Eubucco > Eubucco bourcierii. Next base: position 156,413 of record VWZE01014118.1, read on the forward strand.
CAAAGTGTAACTGACTGAAAATGCGAGACTCATTAAAGAAAACAAAGTCAAATATTTTCATAACCATTCATCTTTCTGTAAATGTGTTACATTCCTATTTATATAGTAAAAAAATAATTACCACACTGTACAAAATTGGTCCAGAAAGATTCTGTTACAACTGCTGTTGTGGTCTAAGATAATAACTAGGAAACCATTTTGAAGGATGATTGAAATGACATATTGCCCAACTCATGCCAACACTCTAAGCATCTACTTAGCATATCATCCCTGTTGCTAAGCTTCAAAAACCTGATCTAGTGGAGGATGTCGCTGCTAACTGCAGGGAGGTTGGACTAAATGACCTTTACTGTGTTATGTTATGAGGAAATTCTTAGCAGTGAGGGTGGTGAGACACTGGAACAGGTTGCCCAGGGAGGTTGTGGCTGCTCCCTCCCTGGAGGTGTTCAAGGCCAGGTTGGACAAGGCTTGAGTAACCTGTCCTAGTGGGAGGTGTCTCTGCCTATGGCAGGGGATTGGAACTAGATGACCCTTGAGATCCCTTCCAACCTTACCATTCTACGATTCTATAAATTCTATCTGAAATCCTTGTGTAGGTCTATACTGGAAAAATAAGAGAGCAAACCAAAAACTCACCTAAGTTATTCAGCTGAGCACAAGCACAGTCTTGCTATTATTCAGCCAGGCTCAACTGTTAGGGGATTCCCACGCACTTTTTTGACATGTGCCATCTGTTCTTCCATCATCAATCAAGAACACTTCCAGTTTGGCAATTCATATATATTTTTTCAGAGGTATAGGGTAAGAGAAAATAGAAGCTTAGCAACATTGGCACTAACTACTCTGGAATTTGCCTCAGGACCAGTAAGTGATCCCTGGTTCATTTCGGTTACTAATATAGACAAAGCTTAAGGGACTAAAACGGAAGGAAATCTGTGGAGGAAAGAAAAAAAATGTTAAAGAATTTATGTGCTTCTGTGATATTGGAAAAAGAATCCTGGATGAGGGAAGAACAGGAGAGGCTGTGAACAGAAATCTTGGAACATAAGCAATGTGAAAACCCCAGGAGATAAAGATATAGAGCTGAGAAAAAAAGGAAGATTTATTTATAAAGATAAGTTTACTTAGATTCTCCATAATAAAATGGTTATTTTAGTCTTCTGTACAGTGAATATAAAAAAATAAATAAATATGAAAGTCATGAAGAACAGACAGAATATTTTGTGTAATAGAGGGATTTGACATAAATTATGTAATTATGAAAGTTCAGGTCTGTTCCAAAGTTGGATGAAGTGAAACCTCTCATATATTCTGGGAGATCTTAATTTATCCCTTAAACACACAAGACTTTACGCAAGATTTCACACTGACCAAGTATTTCAATTTACTGACTGTAAGATTAGTTTTGTTATCTATGGTATAACATTTATTCTATTTCTACATTTGAGGTGACTTGTTGTAAGACACATCTCATCCTGAGAAATAATTTAGTTTGGTAAAAAGGTAATTTGAGGACTAATTATAAAAAAGGACAAAGAATTATTATGGCAAAAAGGAATTGTCACATTCATTAATTTATGCATGTGAAGGAATTATTATTATTATTATTATTATTATTATTATTATTATTATTATTATTATTAGTAGTAGTAGTAGTAGTAGTAGTAGTAGTAGCAGTAGTAGTAGTAGTAGTAGTAGTAGTAGTAGTAGTAGTAGTAGTAGTATTATACACATCTCATTTTGATAAATATTTAGTTTGGTAAAAATGTAATTTGAGGACTAATTATAAGAAAGGACAAAGAATTATTATGGCAAAAAGGAATTGTCACATTCATTAATTCATGCATGTAAAGTTGTTTATTATTATTATTATTATTCACATCTCCTTTTGAGAAATAATTTAGTTTGGTAAAAATGTAATTTGAGGACTAATTATAAATAACGACAAAGAATTATTATGGCAAAAAGGAATTGTCACATTCATTAATTTACACATGTGAAGGAATTTTTTTTTTTTTAATCTATCCATTTATTTATTTACAAAATTATCCTTGCCTACTGGTTGCAGCAACACTACTTAAAAACTGTGCTTAATGTGAGAAATATTTTATTTGGTTCATTCTCAAAAATTCTAGAGTCCAAACTCAGCAGTGAGTCTGAGCACTCTAGAGCAGAACACAGAGTAGAGCAGCACTGTGAGGCAGAGGCAGCACAACTGCTTGCAACTTAGCTCCATTTTTACTATTTGCCTGAGTATAATGGCTTCTTTGGCCACAGAGATTCACCAATCAAATGGCATTTGCAAAACTGACCACATTAGATGAAATCAGAGCTTGCTTACCCTTATTTGGGCAAGACACTAACAAGTACCTAAACACCTGTTGGTAGCTGTTCATCACTTTGTGTGGGGACATAATGGCCCAAGCCTTTGTTATCCTCACACACTTGCTTCCCCCATCAGCAGAAGGGCAGGGCAAGCCAGGATATGTTTTAGGTCTATTAACCTTACAGAACATGGTATTGACAAACGTGAAATAAACCTGAGAGGTGGGAAGAAGTAAGTTCTAAATGGACACCGTGATGCTTTGCAAATAAGAGATCTATTGATAATTGTTGAACTTATCAAAACCAGATTTTCTTTCATGTCTTTCCAACAACTGATTTTATTGTCTCCCATTTGAAAAACAGGTATGGAGGTGGAAAGCCATTCTGCAGTTTTAAAGTATGTTGCTTCAATAAATTTCTCAGAGATCTTGTTCTCATCCTAAACAACTACCAAGAAAGAAAAGCACACTTTTAAAATAAGACTTACTTTTCCTTATCTCATCACTAGGTAAACGGCTTTTAGGTCTGCTCAGTGTTCATCTGTTATTCCTCATTTCTGCAGTTTTGACCCATTACCACATTCCCTTTTCTCCAATTTGTTGTTTTTTTGTTTGTTTCTTTGTTTCTATATTTGTTTTCTTCTGTTGTCTCCTGTAATAATTTGGTTTCTTGACAGATCCCAGTAGAGATGGTTTGCACTAATTTCTAAGTGGAAAATCAACAAGAATTATGTCCAGAGAAGAAAAGGTCAACCCACCCCTTCCCTGCCTTACAGGGAAGAACTTCTGGCACTAGCAATAGCAAATGCATCTGTTAATTCTCTTAAAGCCATCCTTGAAACCTTTCTCATCAAAAGAGAAGGCAGAGACCATCACAGCAGGGACTGAGAGCTCCATGTTGCCACAAATGACCACCATTGCTATCTCTTTCTTCACCACACCTTTCTTACTACTGTTTCTCAAAACTATATAGAATGGGCAACACTTCTTATATCCATCATAATCATAACCACTACTTGTGGCCTTTAAGGATGTTGAGGGGGGGGAAAAATTAATTAAAGATTTTTAAAAGTTTTCTAATTACATTCCTGCCTTTTAGTTTTTTTACCATTTTGAGAATCAAGAAGCCTGAGAAAGTAATAAAATGTGATTCAATCTGACATTCACTAGATATTTTGTGTGGGAAGTATTGCTATTTCTGGAAATGCTGTGTGTGTATATATATATATATATATATATAGAGAGAGAGAGAGAGAGAGAGATATTTTTTTATGACAAGAGTTGGTAACTGCTTCTCTGTTTCCTCTGTTCTCATAAGGTATCATAGTTTAATAATAAAGCATCGAAATGGGACTTAGAAACTTCAGTTATCACTTTTGCTAATAAGCAACCTGTGATGTTAAGCATTTCACTTCCTCTTTGTAACTTTCATGTATAAAACAAGATGAAGTGTCACAAAAAAAAAAAAAAGAAGATAAGAAGATAAAATACTGAATAGATCTCTGACTAAACCTTCTAAGTTTAAAGCACTGAAACTGTTTTATTAGTCTTTTGCCACTGTATTTTGGTTTACATACAACTGAAGCACTGAAATGATTATGCAGTAATTCAAGCTTGTCTAGAGGAACGATAAACAATTTAGATGTAGCTAATTCTAAAAATGTTCTCATTGTTAATATGCTTTACTCTCCCAACATTATAAATCGAAACCAGATGATGCTTATCTCTGTTACCACACATTATTTGTTTATTTATTTAGATGTGAATACATAACACAGAATTCTCTGGGAATGTTTTAATTACCATAAATATAAAACTATTTTTATAGAAGGGTTATTTTAATCTGAATGTATATTTGGATAGAAGAATCTTCAAATTAATTGGTCTTTTTTTAAAGATGACACTTCCCTCCCCTACTCCAAATAGCTGACTTTTGCCAAGATAAATCTATAAAATTTGCAAATAAGATGGTGAGAAAGCCACAGAATAGCTTCTAGCGTGATCTGCAAGCACAAAGTTCAAGCTACCAGTCTATTTGAAACATTTGTGATAAATTATTTGAAATTCACTTCAAATTGGCATTGCAAAACAGTGGTCAAGGTGCATAGAAGTATATAAAACAGATGGCAATTGAACAGGAAAAAAAAAGGAGTTTCTATAAGAAATATAATTTTGAGTTGAATTAGGATTAATAACGACCTCAAACTTTCCTGCTACAGGTTGTAGAGTATCGCACCCAAACAGTGACTGTCAATGGGTCCATGTACAAGTGGAGGCCAGTAACAAGTGGAGTCCCTCAGGGATCAGTCCTGGGATCAGTTCTCTGTTGAACAAGAGGCATTGAGTGCACTCTCACCAAGGTTTGTGGTGAAGCTGGCACACTGGAAGGAAGGGATGGCATCCAGAGGGACATGGACAGAGGCATTGAGTGTAGCCTCAGCAAGTTTGCAGATGACACCAAACTAGGTGACATGGCAGACACACTGGAGGGAAGAAATGACATCCAGAGGGACCTGGACAGGCTGGAGAGGTGGGTACAAGCCAACCTCAGGAGATTCAACAAGACCAAGTGCAAGGCCCTGCAGCTGGGTTGAGGCAATTCCAAACACAAATCCAGGCTGGGCAGGGACTGGCTGGAGAGAAGCCCTGAGGAGAGGGACTTGGGGGTGCTGGTGGACAAGTAGCTCAACATGAACCATCAGTGTGCACTTGCAACCTAGAAAGCAAACCAGAACCTGGGCTGCATCAGAAGTGTGGCCAGCAGGGCAAGTGAGGTGATTCTCCCCCCTCTACTCTGCTCTGGTGAGACCCCACCTGGGCCCCGTAATACTTTGCTCCAGTTAGCACTTTCATTTTTGAAGCTGGCATGACTGCATGATGGTATGGATAACAGCAACAGGTTCAACTCAGTCCATGACAATAAAATCAAAATCATGAATTATGACTGTTGCATTTACAGCTCTGCCTCATTATGACTCTGGAAAGGGGGAACTGGTTACCCTCTTCCTTTTCTGGTCCTTGAGTGGACGGTTGCATTTTTTCTCATTACAGGATTCAGATGGGCATTCCTTTCCTTTTCATTTCTATTCTCTCTATACACTGGTGTAATCTGAGAGTAAAACATTCTGTGTAAATCAACTGAAAACTCTTCCTCTACCTTTTTTTCCCTCCCTTTCTTAATTCCTGGTGTAAGAGTCTAAATCATCTCTCCTTTGCTCAAATTAACAAAGATAAAGATTGCCTTTGTTACCTTCCTAGACTCAGCTCAAGTTCCTGGCTGAAAGCTCAGGGGTGCAAATCAACAGAGATACAGCATCTTGGTGGACTTCCCAGACATCAGTCTGGCTTGAATGTCCAGAATGTGGATGCCTTACATCAGCTACCCCAAAGAGAAAGGGCTTATGTGTATTTGAGGTATGGACAGGTAAGCAGCACAGGCCCTCCCTAGTGCTACCACAAGACCCTTGCAAATACATGAGAATATACAGGAAGATGTCCCGGGGAGCTGCAACTGGACACTGATCTAAAAAACTGTATAAAAAGAGACATGAGTAATGCCTGCCAACATGAGCACCTCCACACAAGCACCTCCACTGGAACACCACCATTGGAGCAGCTCCACCAGAACACCACCACCGGAGGAGCTCCACCAGAAGAACTCGAGTAACAACTCTCACAGCACAACTCTAGAAGAAAAACTCGTGATGAACTCCACAGAAGAACATCCCTGGGCCAGGCACACATCTCTCTCTCTCGCTACCCCCCGTCTTTAGCTGATGGTAATATAACCCCTGCTCTTCTCCTTATTCTCCATTGTTCCCTATCCCTCTCTCTGCTCCTCCATCTCTTCTTCTGTTTTGCTCAACTTTATCCTTTAATAAGTAGTTTAGTAGTGATACATGGTCTTGCTTGCACCTTAATTTTACAACATGGAAATCTAGAAGAACAAATCCTCCTCCTCTGGCCACAGATATTGTTAATCTCTGTTCTCCGGACCTTGACACCTGGTGAGGAGAGAGGAGAGGGAAGATGGGAGATTGCGGGGGTGGGGACGGTGAAAGAGATATGTTGTGTTGCCCTTGTTACAAATGTAAATGTCATTATCTCATTCATTTTTAGAATGATGCCACCCATTTTACATCTAGTTAGACCATCCAGCTTAACAGATAAGCACAAGTATAGTTTTACTGACTCTAGCCAACCTACTGATAAAGAACACAAGTTAAATAAAAGGAAATCATACAATGGTAAGGTCGGAAGGGACCTCAAGGATCATCTAGCTCCAACTCCCTACCATAGGCAGGGACACCTCCCACTAGTACAGGTCACTCAAGGCCTCCTCCAACCTGGCCTTGAACACATCCAGGGAGGGAGCNCAGGTTGAAGAGCCCAAACTCTCTCAGCCTGTCCTTATAGCAGAACTGCTGCAGCCCTCTGAGCATCTTCATGGCCCTCCTCTGGACCTGCTCCAACACTTCCATGTCCTTCCTGCGCTGGGGGCTCCAGAACTGCACACAGTACTCCAGGTGGGGTCTGAAGAGAACAGAGTAAAGGGGCAGAATCCTCTCCCTTGCCCTGCTGGCCACTGTGCTCTTGATGCAGCCCAGGACTCGATTGACTGACTGGGCTGCACAGACACAGTGTAGTTCTAGAAAGATAGTTCTATGGCAACCTGCAGCTCTTGCAAGCTGAGAAGATTAAGGACAGCTCAGGGGTGGTAGAAGAGAGCTAACCTTAATTCTCTCTGTAAACTTCTGAGTGTAATTGCTAAGACAGTCTTTTACCTGCATTCATTTTCCATCAACTGTGAGGATTTTGGAAAAGAGTCAAAGAGCATGGAGACAACATAACACTAAGTGCTGCAATGACTTGCAATTAGAAATCAGGGCTCCAGACCGCTGGGCCATGCACCTGTTCTTCTTGAACACATAGATCCCAAACAACCTATATGCACAGTGTGAGAAGTTACTGATTGTTACAGTTTCAGGGCTAGGGTCTTAAATTGTGAACAAAACTTTTCCAGAGAATTTGAGAGAGACCAGGGGGATGGAATCTGCTCTCAAAGGGGCTGAAGAAAATACATGTTTATTCCATTCCATTGGTTTGTGAAAATTCTATATAGTTTGGAGTTACAGTGTGTTCTCTCTCTCTCCTGCTCTCCTTGTGTGCTTTCTCTGAACTTTGCTTTACTCCTCGGTGCAGACTGTCGCTTGGGTTATTGCAGGTGTTGAAGTAAGGTAACACGGCCTTCAGGCTGCGGTATACAGGGTCTATGTACAGAGGGGATCTGAGTTGTTGTGTCCAGGGTGGTAGCTGGACTATTGTCTAGTTGTATATGTAGATATGCATTTGGATATGTTTATTACCCTTTATATTTAGCCTACTGTGCTGGTTTGAGTTTATTTGACGTATTTTAATTGAGAAAATTGTGTTATAGGCTGTGAAAAGCAAACAATGGTGATGTCTGCTTCACTCATAGGTTTGCTGAGATGTATAAAACTAAGAACACAGAACATAGATAACACTTGGAGAGTCTTGCTCTCTCAACACTCTATTGAAGAATCTCGGTCTCTCTAGCTTCTGGCCTTCTCCTCTCTGCCAAGTAACCTCACTAAGCACTTTCCTTCTAACCCCCCTGGCTGATCCTCCAAACTCATCTTGTGCCTAAGCCAAAAACTTGGTGTAAGGCAGGAGGGTGGGAAGAAGGTGGAAGGGTGGTTGGGAGCCCCTCCTGGGGACTCTGATTTCTGGGAGGGGTGCTGTGTTTCTGTATTACCTTTTAACTTGTATATTTCTGTAAATATTGCTGTCTATTGTGTATATATCTGCTTGTATATTGTGCTAAGCTGTAAATAGAGCTTCAGTCCTTAACTTGCAGCTGGGTGAGTCTAGTTGGGGTGATTTTACAAAGTGTGGGAGGGTGGAGAACTCCCGAACCATCACACCTACATTTGTAAATAATAATTTCATTTTACTTCCAAATTCTGAGTTAGCATGGTAATTTACTTTTGGGGATAAATCCCAAATTCTTGTGGTGCAAACCCACCACACTGGTGTTAGCTACGCAGGAAGATTTTGAGGAATGGAACAATGGAAAAACAACATAATCTGCTCATTACCAAATACTCTGAAGCACCACTGTGCATTTCAGTCTTACCTTGAAGATGTTCTTTGATGTCCTTTCTTTCACAAACAAAGAAAAAAATATTATTTCCATCTGTGTGATTCTGCTTCCATATTAAAGGGTAACTGGGAGATAAAGCACTTCCCTAATCTCATTTTCCTCTCAGCAGCAGGATACAATGGGTCAGAATAAAAGAGAAGTCCGCTATAGGCAATAAGAGCAGTTTTTATTCTTATTTTTGAGATGTATATTCTTTCTTTTTCCTGTATGTGGAAAATGTGAGACCTGACTAGATCAACAACTAGCAGCTTGATTCTACACTTGTAGTTTGCATTTACTGAAAAATATTTCTGTACATTAACATTAAATATGTATTGGCTAAAACATAAAAAATCATTATTAGATTGGTGAACAATATCTGCTCTATTCTAAGTACTCTAAGTCTGAATATTGTTAAACTTAATTTAATTACATTGCTAAATTAATTAATTTAATTACTAAAATAGTAATATTAGATATTACTAAACTTAATTTCTCTCTCCATGTAGATGCATAACTAAGCAAATATGGCATTGCCATGGTTAATCAAAAGTCAAAAGTTTTGTCCAAAATCTCCAAAACCTCAGGAAATTGAGTTTGGAGATTGCTGCATCTACACTTGGCTTGGCATGCCTGAAACTTTTTTTATCTGACTTCACTGTAGCAACAGCTGTTAAACACTCAAGTGATTATAATTTGTTTCAGATTCACTTACCTTTTTTAAGAGTTACCTTAATAAGAGTTACCTAATAAGAGTTTTCCCATTTTATAAAGAACATATGAAAAAAAAATTAAAATTACTAAATCAAACAAAAAAATAAGCTTATTTTTTTTTCCTTGGATCTGACTCTAGTTTCATTGACCTAATGTAAAAGCATAGTTTTATTTGTCCAAAATAGATGTGAAAGTAAATTTAGAGTGACAGCAAAACAAGGGGAATTAATGTGCATATCATTGTAGAGAACATATATGAAACAGTCAGGAAACCATTTGTCATTCATACTTTTGCGCCTTGTCCCAGATATTTTCTCCAAGAAGCTGCTGCAATAATCTGCTTATTTTGGTAAGTAAAACCTTTCCATTTTCCTGATGGAAGGTTAACAGCCAGTCAAAAGGCTACTATGCAATTGTGGTAACTCCAGAGATATCTGACAAGTTGATAATAAAATATTTGTTACACCCAGAGTATTTTTTTTTGGGGATTATTGGTAAAGAATGAAAGCAACTCTGCTGCTTCTTATCAAATATATGTCTATTTTGATATATTTATCCCTTGAATAAAGGAAAAAATAAATTGCAATAATCCTTCAAAATAAAATACTAAACCACATAAAAACAGTACTTTCTCTCTTAGATTGAAATTCAAGTTTTCATAGTTAAGAGATGACTTAATTTCTTTCTTCTTTTATAGATTTTTTTTTAACTATTTTTCTCATTTGTCTATATTTTTAAATTAGAGAGTGAAATGTCAGAAAGGAGCATGAATATGTAGACTTGATGGGTGAACCATTCACTGGATAAGGAATTGGCTGGATGGTTGCATGCAGAGTGGTGATCAATGGCACAATGTCCACTTGGAGACCAGTGACAAGTAGCGCACCTCAGGGTCAGTGCTGGCACCAGTGCTGCTTAACATCTTTGTCAGTGCCATGGACAGAGGAATCAGTGCACCCTCAGCAAGTGTGCGGATGACACCAAGCTGTGTGGCACAGTCGACTTGATAGAGGGCAGGGATCCATCCAGAGGGACCTGGACAGGCTGGAGAGGTGGGCCCAGGCCAACCTGATGAAATTCAACAAGGCCAAGTGTAAGGTCCTGCACCTGGGTAGGCACAATGCCAAGCACAAATCCAGGCTTGGTGGCAAATGGCTGAGTAGCCCTGAGGAAAAAGACCTGTGGGTCTGGGTTGATGAAAAGCTCAACATGAGCCTGCAGTGTGCACATGCAGCCCAGACAGCCAACTGAGTCCTAGGCTGCACCAAGAGAAGCGTGGCCAGCAGGGCTAGGGAGTGGATTCTGCCCCTTTGCTCTGCTCTTGTCAGACCCCACCTGGAGTACTGTGTGCAGTTCTGGAACCCTCAGCACAGGAAGGACATGGAATTGTTGGAGCAGGTCTAGAGGAGGGCCACGAGGATGATCAGAGGGCTGGAGCAGCTCTGCTATGAGGACAGGCTGAGAGAGTTGTGACTCTTCAGTCTGGAGAAGAGAAAGCTTTGAGGAGACCTTAGAGTAGCCTTCCAGTATCTGAAGGGTGCCTACAGGAAGGCTGGGGAGGGACTATTGGCAAGGTCTTGCAATGACAGGATGAAGGGCAATGGGTTTAAACTGGCAAAGGGATGATTTAGACTGGATGTTAGGAGGAAGTCCTTTGCAGTGAGGGTGGTGAGACACTGGCACAGGTTGCCCAGAGGGTTCGGGCTGCTCCCTCCCTGGATGTGTTCAAGGCCAGGTTGAACGAGACCTTGAGTAGCCTGTAGTAGTGGGAGGTGTCCCTGCCTATGGCAGGGAGTTGGAACTAGATGATCTTTGAGGTCCCTTCCAACCTTACCATTCTATGATTCTATGAATTTTTTCCAACTGGTAGAATACTATTTTATTGACTTGAGTGCAAATTAGTATACATTGGATGAATACTACCCTACAGACATGTGGATCCATTTCATTAAAAAAAGCAGTTGAAGTGGGCAAACTCAATATATTTGTGATGCTGTGGGTCTTTAGAGCAATTCAGAATGGAAAATATACAATGTTATTTTTTGTCACAGTTTCCAGAGAAAAAGCAATGTATGAAACTTACAGTATTGGTAAATCCAGACACTTTGCATCTTCATATGACAATTATAACCAAAATACCCTGTCACTCATTGTGGAAATTCTCTGCTTCTTGGTACAGCACCTGAATAAATAGGAGCATGTTGAAATTGTATTTGGAATCCTTTGGAGAAGTGTTATCAGTGAGTTACATAGTTTAGTCAATTTATTTTCCTGTAGTTGTATTTCAAATATAATGTATATAATGCTAATGCAATACTTTATTCTAAGTAAATCCAGATTCTAGTGGAAAAAAGCCAGGGGCTGTGCCTACTTAATTTTTTTTTATTTTTTTTTTTTTATTAAGGAGTATGTTGGTCCAAGTTTAAGCTTCCCACAGGACTCAAAATATAGCTAACAGAAACCAATGCAATAATAATAAGATGCCTCCCCCTCTCCCCACCCCCTTTTTTGGAAAGAAAAGAATTAGATGTAGAGAGAGAAGGTGTAAAACACTCAAAGAACAGTCTTGCTTTGATTTGGGAGTTAAAAGAAAAAAATATTTAACAATAAATAAGGAGGAGACCTTATAGTAGCCTTTCTGTATCTGAAGGGGGCTCACAAGAAGGCTGGGGAGGGACTATTGACAAGGTCTTGCAATGACAGGACTAGGGGCAATGGGTTTAAACTGGCAGAGGGGAGATTGAAACTGGATGTTAGGAGGAAGTTCTTTCCAGTGAGGGTGGTGAGGCACTGGTACAGGTTGCCCAGGGAGGTTGTGGCTGCTCCCTCCCTGGAGGTTTCAAGGTCAGGTTGGAGGAGGCCTTGAGTGACCTGTCCTAGTGGGAGGTGTCCCTGCCTATGACAGGGGGTTGGAACTAGATGATCTTTGAGGTCCCTTCCAACCTTACCATTCTATGATTCTAT
>VWZE01014118.1:173499-186897 GCA_013396675.1 Eubucco bourcierii
CCCCCCCCCCCCCCCCCCCCCTTTTGGGAAAGAAAGGAATTAAATGTAGAGAGAGAGAGAGAGAGAGAAGGGGTAAAACACCAAAAGAACAGTCTTGCTTGGAGTTGGAAGTCAAAAGAAAATCATTAATAATAAAGAAAATGCATTTAAGGTAAGAGAGTTACAAATAGGTATAGCGAAGTGAAAACAAGATACAAAATATACATACAATCAGATTGATGACAATGGATGTTAGGAAGAAGTTCTTCACCATGAGGGTGGTGAGACACTGGACCTGGTTGCCCAGGTGATGGAAGCCCCATCCTTGGAAGTTTTTAAGACCAGGCTGGATGTGGCTCTGAACAGCTTGGTCTGGTGTGAGGTGCTCCTCCCCACGACAGGTGCCCCCCATGGCAAGGGAGGTTGGAACTAGATGATTTTTGTGGTCACTCCCAATCCTGACAATTCTATAAAATTCTGTGAAATTCTATAAAATTCAACATTTTACCTGCCAATTATGAAACATTTCATATCATGTATCATAGTTTTCATCATCTACTAAGGTTACTCTTTTGTTAATCCTCTCAGGAAAAAAGTATTAATTTTCAAATAGTAATGTAACAAAAAATATCTACCTTCATGATAAAAGTGGGATTACAAAGATAAAAGTATATTAAAGCAAATTAAAAAAGTGTACATGAATGATCTATTCAGAAGTGTTCCTTCACTACATCACTACAAAATTTGTTAAACCCAAGTTTTCTCTTTTCAAGTTCTTCCTGGCACATGTTAAATCATTTACTGTGTGGTTGTTTTGGACAAAATGGTTTTGCTGCCAGGAGTGGCTTGAAAACAGTGGTGTTTTCCAGAGTATTTGGGGGAATAAGGATAAGCAGCTTCAGTTTTTCCAGAGACTTCAAAGCCTAGCCTACAGATGGTTATGTGTGTATTCAGTACTTACACTTCATATATTGCAACTGCATTTCAATTCCTCCTCCATCTTTCCAAGTGTTCTTTGAAAGGCCTGCAACAAAATAAGTGTGGGTATGGGTGGGAGACATTTGAAATAAATTCCTTTTAACTAAGCTTTGGATGTCATAGAAGATGTGCTTATGATGTGACAGAAGACACTGTTTGTCCATCAAAAATTTCCTTTAAAAAAAAAATAGAGCTGGCCTGAAAACATGAAAGAGGAAAACTTGCCTGAATTTTTCTGCATTAACAGATTCAAGATTTCTGTGGTAACAATCACATGGCTTTTCAAAGAAACTAATTAGAGTAAAAATATAATGAAACATCAATTTGGAAACATACAACACGCTTCATAGAATCATTGAATGGTAAGATTGGAAGGGACCTCAAAGATCATCTAGTTCCAACCCTCTGCCATAGGCAAAGACACCTCTGACTAGAACAGGTCACTCAAGGCCTCATTCAACCTGACCTTCAACACCTCCAGAGAGGGAGTAGGTACAACCTCCCTGGGCAACCTGTGCCAGCGTCTCACCACCCTCGTTGTAAAGAACTTCCTCCTAACATCCAGTCTAAATCTCCCTTCTGACAGTTTAAATCCATTGCCCCTTGTCCTGTCATTGCAAGTCCTTGTCAATAGTTCCTCCCCAGCCTTCCTGTGGGTCCCCTTCAGATATTGGAAGGCTACTCGAAGCCTTCTCTTCTCCAGGCTGCAGAGCCCCAACTCTCTCAGCCTGTCCTCATAGGAGAGTTGCTGCAGCCCTCTGAGCATCTTTGTGACCCTCCTCTGGACCTGCTCCAACACCTCAATGTCCTTCCTGTGCTGGGGGCTCCAGAACTGCACACAGGACTCCAGGTGGGGTCTGACGAGAGCAGAGCAAAGGGGCAGAATCCCCTCCCTTGCCCTGTTGCCCACACTGCTCTTTGTGCAGCCCCAGCACTCAGTTGCTGTCTGGACTGCATGCACACACTGCAGGCTCATGTTGAGCTTTTCATCATCCCAGACCCCCCAGGTCCTTTTCCTCAGGGCTGCTTCAACCATTCACCACCCAGCCTGTATTTGTGCTTGAACCAGTAGTTCAATTTAAGAAAAAAATCACATTATAAAAAATATTACATATTTTATAATATGCATCATGTTGATACAACGCAAAATAACTCCTGAAGATTTATGAAAGGCATTAATGAGATATAAAATTTTATCACTGTTAGATAAATAGACGAAACCTCTTGCTTCAAGCCTCTACATGTGGCTAGGTCCTTAAAAGAGATACTGTTTATCCTACTATTTAAATTAAAAGTATATCTACAGACAGCTATCTATGAAGAAAAATCTAACCCAACATTTTATTTTATTCTATTTTGAGGATGTGGAAATAAAATATAAGTGACATTGTGTTTCTGAGGCTATTTGTATTTTGAATACTAAAATAATTCAGTTTGGTTGGATTTTTTTTTTTTTTTCCCCTTGGGGTATTCTGAATGTTGTATTGAGCTTTATGTTCACATGGACCATAACAGACTGTCATTTCTCTTAAGCCTGTGTATAAATTGTTACTTATAGTACATATGGGAATATACAAACAATTGTTAAAAAGAGGGGGAAAAATTAATTATACTGAGAAACGTTGGTTTTTTTAAGGGGGAAAAAAAAAATATTCCTGAAGTCTTGCCAGTATCATTTTGAAGGATGGAAATAAACATGCATGTTCTATTTCAAGAGACACTAAACAGATATAAGAATACATTACTTTTGGGGAACAGAATGGAATAAGAAATATAAATAATACTTCAGACTTTCCATACAGTTTTTGAGACAGGATTATTAAAAACTTTTGCATTTTATTATGGGACTTCTAGCTTTTAGCTTTGTGAGAGGACAATCTTTACAGTCCATTTCGAAGTTTCCTCTTCAGTTTAACATGGACAGAATTCTTTGTCAAACTCTACTCTGAGCTCTACATCCCAGTTTTAATTGCTAGGGATATCCATACAATGATCTATGTTGTTATTTGATTTCGAATTATTGAATTCTTTGTATTTGACTTTCCTTCATGTGCTGGTTTGAGGCTAATTGGAATATTTTAATGGAGAAAATTATGTTACAGGCTGTGGAAATAAAACAATGGTGATGTCTACTGCACTTGTAGCTTGCTGGGATGTTTAAGAATAAGAACACAAAACATAGATAAGACACAAAGTCTCTTGGTCTCTCTGTGAGCCAGTGTGTCTTCTCCTCTGTGCTGAGTAACCTAACTAACCACTCTGCTTCTAACCCCCCTGGCTGATCCTCCAAACTCACCTTGCGCATAAGGCAGATCCTGGGGTAAGGTATAAGGGTGGGGAGAAGGTGGAAGGGTGGCTGGAAGCCCCTGCTGGGTACTCTGATTTCTGGAAGGGGGATTGTGTTCCTTTATTACCTTTAACTTGTATATTTCTGTAACTATTCCTGTCTGCTGTGTATGTCTCTGCTTGTACATTGTGCTAAGCTGCAAACAGAGCTTCAGTCCTTAAGTTCCAGCTGGCTGAGTCTAGTCTGGATGATTTTATAAAGTGTGAGAGGACAGAGAACTCTCAAACCGTCACAAGACTTTTTGAAGACAGTCGAAGAACAGTCAAAGTCACACTTCATTATGTATAATCATTTCTAATGAGTCTGAAACAATTAGAATGCAGTTTTCATTTTGTATATTCAAGGTTTTCACCTTTTATTTTAATGTAAAATAAAATATCTTTAATTCTTTGATTCTGCTATGTATTTTGCACTTGCTTACTGGGTTTAATGTATTTTTTGGAAAGAAAATTTAGAGATGTTTTCTCTCATTAAACCAAGGAAATAATAATAATAATAATAATAATAATAATAATAATAATAATAATAATAATAATAACAATAATAATAATAATAAAGCCAAATACAAAACCCAACAACAATAACAAAAAAAATCCAACCAAAACAAAAACAATCAACCAACCAAAAAAAAAGTTCATAATTCACTAAAGAAGACCATCTTTCACCTAACAATCGAGAAGAAATAATAGAATTAACTTACAAGTAAACCACAGATATTCAAGGATGGCTTATTCTGTAATTTTAATTAATCAATAGGCTGATGAATTAAAAGAAAATAAAATCCTTTTTGGTATTTTAACCACTACTTGTACTCCAGATGTAACACATACCTAACACTGAGTCTATATTTTTTCTTTTCTTGATTGTTTTTTCAACAGACTTTCTAACAAAACACAATTCTTGAGATGATCCATTCTTCTGAGAGCATTTGCTGATGACACCAAACTGTGTGGTGCAGCAGACACTCTGCAGGGCAGGGATGGCATACAGAAGGACCTGGACAGGCTGGAGAGGTGGGCCCAAAACAACCTCATGAGATTCAACAAGACCAAGTGCAAGGTCCTGCAGCTGGGTCGAGGCAATCCCAAAGACAAATACAGACTGGGCAGGGACTGGCTGGAGAGCAGCCCTGAGGAGAAGGACCTGGGGGTACTGGTAGATGAGAAGCTCAACATGATCCAGCAGTGTACCCTTGCAACCCAGAAAGCCAACCAGAGCCTGGGTTGCATAAGGAGAAATGTGACCAGTAGGTCGAGGGAGGTGATTCTCCCCCTCTACTCTGCTCTGGTGAGACCCCACCTGGAGTACTGCATCCAGTTCTGGAGCCACTGTTACAAGAGGCATGTGGAGATGCTGGAGTGTGTCCAGAGAAGGGCCACGAGGATGCTCAGAGGGCTGGAGTAGCTCTCCTATGAGTACAGACTGAAAGAGTTGGGGCTGTTCAGTCTGGAGAAGAGGAGGCTCCCAGCTGACCTTCTTGTGGCCTTCCAAGATCTGCAAGGGGCCTACAAAAAAGCTGGGGAGGGGTGTTTTAGGCTCTCACGTAGTGACAGGACTAGTGGGAATGGAGCAAAGCTGGAGGTGGGGAGATTCAGACTGGAGGTGAAGAGGAAGTTCTTCAGCATGAAAGTGGTGAGAGCCTGGAATGGGTTTCCCAGGTAGGTGCTTGAGGTCCCATGCCTGGAGGTGTTTAAGGTCAGGCTGGATGAGGCTGTGGGTAGCCTGATCTAGGGTAGGGTGTCCTTGCCCATGTCAGGGGGATTGGAACTAGATGATCCTTGTGATCCCTTCCACCCCTGACTGATTTTATGATTCTACGATTAGGCCTGTGTGTGTTCCACGTGAGTGTAGGCTGCCTCTGAACGAGACCAAGAGGTAAAACTGGTTGCCAAAAGATAGGTTGAATTAATAAGAGGGTATTGTTTAAACATTTTAATTATGGATTGAACATGAATTATGAGAAGGCAGTAAAAAGGTATTCTGCTATACTAGAATGGCATTTAATTAAAATTGGCATTGGTATGAATGATTTTCATGGAGGGGTTTGGCTTCTTTGGACTGATCATCTGTTTCTTGGTTTCTGTGATATTTTCTACATTTCAGTGGCTTCATGCTGGGTATCTGGTCTTTCTTTGATGTTTCTCAGTTGTCTGGGAGTATTATTACATTTCATTTCGTGTAATTGTCCTATCTCATACAGGGACAGGTGGATAGATGGTGGTAGAACAGTGGATTATCTTGATTTCAGTAAAGCCTTTGACACTGTCTCTCACAGCATGCTCACAGGTAAACTGGGACAGCGTGTTCTGAATGATCAGGTAGTGAGGTGGATTGTGAACTGGTTGAAGGGAAGAAGTCAGAGAGTTGTGATCACTGGGATGGAGTCTAGTTGGAGTCCTGTATCTAGTGGAGTCCCTCAGGGGTCAGTACTGGGACCAGTACTTTTCAATACAGTCATTGATGGCTTGGATAAGGGAACAGAGTGCACTGTCAACAAGTTTGCTGATGACACCAAACTGGGAGGAGTGGCTACCACACCAAGGTTGTGCTGCCATTCAGCCAGACTTAAACAGACTGGAGGGTTAGGCAGGAAGAAATTTAATGAAACTCAACAAGGGCAGGTGTAGAGTCTTGCACATGGAAAAGAGCAAGGTATCAGTGTAGGTTGGGGACCAACCTGTTGTAAGACAGTAAAGAGGAAAAGGACCTGGGGGTCCTAATTGGTGGGAGGTTGACCAGGAGTCAGAAATGTGCTCTTGTGGCCAGGAGGACCAGTGCCATTCTGGGGAGTATTAGAAGGGCTGTGGCTAGTAGATCAAGAGAGGTTCTCCTGCCCCTCTGCTCTGCTCTGGTGATGCTACACCTGGAGTACTGTGTCCAGTTCTGGGCCCCTCAGTTCAACATACAACTGCTTGAGAGTCCAGCACAGAGCCACAAAGATGATTAATGGAATGGAACATCTCTCTTATGAGGAGAGACTGAGGGAGCTGTGCCTCTTTAGCTTGGAGGAGACTGAAGGGTGACCTCCTTAATGTTTATAAATATGTAAAGGATGAGTGCCAAGAAGCTGGAACCAGGTTCTGCTGGGTGATGACCAATGACGCAAAGGGCAATGGGTGGAAGTTGAAGCATAGGAAGTTTCATGTAAACATGAGGGATTTTTTTCACTGTGATCGTGACAAAACACTGGAACAGGCTGCCTGGGAAGTTGTGGACTCTCCCTCTCTGGAGATATCCAAAACCTTACATTTCCATTTTGCTTGCTTTACTGAATTCATGTCATTCGTTGTGTAGGTGCTGACACACATTACCCATCTCACATCTTCCCTTCTTCATTATAATTCTGCAGAGTAAATGTGTGCCATACTTTGATTATCTGAAATGAAGTGTGATAAAAAGTATTTTACTGTAATATATTATGCAGAAAGCATTTTATTGTAATGTATTATTCTCTCTTCACCTCATGCTAGTAGTAATGAAGCATGTGCAAGATATCTTTGAAACTAAAGCTGTAGGGAACAGCATTTGCCTCTAGTGATAGTTTTCTCTTAGTTACTGGAGTAGTTTGTGGTGGAGTTTGGAGAGGTTTTATCTATCTAGACTTCAAGTACTCTTTCATTGTTTTGTATCTCACATCTCACTTAGCTCTGAGCAAGGTCTTTGAGAAAGTAAATCCTTCCCTTATAGCAGGTCATAATGGACAGCGAGTTATTGGCTGAACAAAATTGACATCCAGAAATAATTATAATTACCAAAGATACTATGTTTTTTTAATACATCATGATCAGATTTATAATAAAGTCTCCTTATACAATTAAAAACTTAATATTAAAGATTTAATTTAAAAAATAAAGATTCTCAGGCTAACTCACAATGAGACACTCCATTCCACAAGTTTCTGAGAAAGAAAAATAGACACACATAAAAATAATCACACGAGTGTAGCATCAAAACCTTATTTTAATTGTACCACCTAAAAGTTTTACCCAAAGAGGTTATTTATCTTAATTCATCTTTCTTGACCAATAAAGATAGAAGATTGCTTTTTTGTTTTAGCATAGGAAGATTTCCAATCTTCTGAGTTCTAACACCAAGTGAAAAAAAAAAATTAAAAAGAAGATTAAAACATAGTTAAAAATGACACTGAGTCTGAGAGACAAGGGTCTTTGTTGGCTGAATATTTCAGGTGGCATAATGTCACTATGTATTAGTTTCATGAAGAAGTGACCTACACGATCTGAACCATACCATAACCTTATTTAATTTATCTATTTCTGGAAAAAAAAAAATTAAAATGTATGTTGAAAGAAAAAAAAAAAAGATTGAACATGTACTTGGTTTTTTTTATGAACCACTTCATTTCTTTTTCCTTGCATCTTCATGTGTGTTAGTGGGAAAGTCTTTTTTTGTGTTTGCTTTTCGGTTTTGGGTTGGTTTTTTTTTTGTTTTTTTGACAGTGCAACTAGTTGTGTTTGAGCTTTAGCATCTCTGGTGATTAGATAAACAGGGAAAGTGTAAGGGAAAGGTTTCAAGTTTTAAGATCAATATGATTCCCCTTTTTAACTGAGTAATGAAGACCATTTGTTGTCCATACATATGTATACACATATTTATTCTCCTTCTCTGCTTTCTTCTTTATGTGTGTGTAAATATGTACATATTTCAGTATTAAAGTTCTCAGATTATGTTTCACAAAAATAATCATGCTGAAAACTACTGTTTGCATATAAAATTCAACATTACTCTTCATATTCAACCTGGAGAAGAGAAGGCTTTGAGGACACCTTAGGACACTTTAGGACACCTTGAGGACGCCTTCCAGTATCTGAAGGGGAACTACAGAAAGGCTGGGGAGAGACTATTGACAAGGTCTTGTAATGACAGGGCAAGGGGCAATGGGTTTAAACTGGCAGAGGGGAGATTTAGACTGGATGTTAAGAGAAAGTTCTTTCAAGTGAGGGTGGTGAGACACTGGCACAGGTTGCCCAGGGAGGTTGTGGCTGCTCCCCTCCTGGAGATATTCAAGGCCAGGTTGGATGAGGCCTTGAGTGACCTGTTCTAGGGGGAGGTATCCCTGCCTATGGCAGGGGTTTGGAACTAGATGGTCCTTGAGGTCACTTTCAACCTTACCATTCTATGATTCTATGATTCTATGAATATTACACATGTGTATGCATTGCCTGTGTTGAAATCTTGGTTTTGATTACAAGAATATGCTGCAGTGTTAATTGAAAGAAGAGAGTTTTTTAACTATTAACTTATTCTTATTTTCCTTTTTTTTTTTTTTTTTTTTTTTTTTTAATTGTAGCATAAGAAGAGGAAGCTTTTCTTTTCCAAGTCTTCATTTTATTAATTAGGACATTATATGTGGTTATTAAATCTCTTTATTTATTATAGTAGCATGACTAATCCTGAAAATTTGATTCATTTTCTATTAACATGTGGTCTGACCAAAAGCAGAATAAACTGAAATAACTTCTGTTGACTTCCATTGTCTTTGAAACATCCTGAGATTTCAAATCCTTATAATAGATGTTTACTTCTTATTACATTTCTTAATGAGTAAACGCCATTAACAAGCTCCAGGAATAGTTAAAACTGATGGGATAGTTAAGACCTATGGGGTTATTCTTCCCAAAGTTTATTTAAATTGACTAATAGTAGCATGCACTTTAAAAGCAAAACAAAACAAACCCAAGAAAATACAAACACTTCCCACAACTTTCTGTGACAGTGTTTCTGGGTTAGAGCCTGTAAAACTCATAATAGTTATTTTCATGGTTATGTTCATATCCTTCTGTTAGGATGGCAACTTGCCTGTCCAGAAGACCCAAGACCACTATTTACAGGACATTAGCCCTATGCAAAGATAAGACAGCCTGAAATACATTTCAACAATTGGCTTCTCTGCCAAAACATCCTCCTGTTTACAAATGCAGCCAACCTGAAGCTGCATGCTTCATTAGATGGATAAATATCAGTTGAGGCACTACGGCCTACATTTTCCGTCTGTTTTCCTGTCACTATTTCTTGTGCCTCTTTTAAAGAAGTATATCTGATTTCATATTTGGAGGGTTGGTTTTTTAGGTTTTTTTTTTAAGTAAAATTCTTACAGCTTAAGTGATACAAATATAGTACAGTTGAGTAGTCCCTTAATGCTTTTATTCTGTAAAATAAAGAAATGAGTAAATTTAGAAACAGAAGAGAAATCTCTCTCAAAATCAGTTGGTTTTATTCTCTTTAAATCCCCTTTCCCATTTTCGTGACAGTTTCTAAATTTCTCACACGTCATTGTCAATCCTATATTTTTCTTCTTAGGGAAAGAAGAGCGTACTGAAAAATTCTGAAATTTAATCTTTCTGTTAATTACTGGGTATTTTATAAAGTACCTTTATTACATCAGCAAGATCTTAAAGCTTCTCTTAAGATAAGCTATGTCTTAAGACGTAACGTACGTCAAGACATCAGCATCTTATATAAATCTTATATAAATAACCTAAAGGAATAGGAACATAAAGAAAACATTGTTTAATGGTTAATTGTTTCTTTGTATGTGCTGGTTTGAGGCTAATCGGAATATTTTAAAGGAGAAAACTTTATTATAGACTGTGAAAGGAAAACAATGGTGATGTCTACTTCATTCATAGGCTTGCTGAGATGTTTAAGACTAAGAACACAAAACATAGATAAGACACTCGGGCTCAGACACTCTAGGACTGTCTGATTTTTTACCTTCTCTTTTCTGCCAAGTAACCTAACTAACCACTTTCCTTCTAATCCCCCTGGCTCATCCTCCAAACCCACCTTGTGCATAAGCCAGACCTTGGGGTAAGGTGGAGGGGTGGGCAGAAGATGGAAGGATGGCTGGGAGCCCCTCCTGGGGTCTCTGATTTCTGGGAGGGGTGTTGTGTTTCTGTATCACCTTTAACTTGTATATTTCTGTAAATATTCCTGTCTATTGTATATATATCTGCTTGTACATTGTGCTAAGCTGTAAATAGAGCTTCATTCCNTATATTTTTCTTCTTAGGGAAAGAAGAGCGTACTGAAAAATTCTGAAATTTAATCTTTCTGTTAATTACTGGGTATTTTATAAAGTACCTTTATTACATCAGCAAGATCTTAAAGCTTCTCTTAAGATAAGCTATGTCTTAAGACGTAACGTACGTCAAGACATCAGCATCTTATATAAATCTTATATAAATAACCTAAAGGAATAGGAACATAAAGAAAACATTGTTTAATGGTTAATTGTTTCTTTGTATGTGCTGGTTTGAGGCTAATCGGAATATTTTAAAGGAGAAAACTTTATTATAGACTGTGAAAGGAAAACAATGGTGATGTCTACTTCATTCATAGGCTTGCTGAGATGTTTAAGACTAAGAACACAAAACATAGATAAGACACTCGGGCTCAGACACTCTAGGACTGTCTGATTTTTTACCTTCTCTTTTCTGCCAAGTAACCTAACTAACCACTTTCCTTCTAATCCCCCTGGCTCATCCTCCAAACCCACCTTGTGCATAAGCCAGACCTTGGGGTAAGGTGGAGGGGTGGGCAGAAGATGGAAGGATGGCTGGGAGCCCCTCCTGGGGTCTCTGATTTCTGGGAGGGGTGTTGTGTTTCTGTATCACCTTTAACTTGTATATTTCTGTAAATATTCCTGTCTATTGTATATATATCTGCTTGTACATTGTGCTAAGCTGTAAATAGAGCTTCATTCCAATAGATTTGGTTCTCTCCACTATACCTTTCCTCCTACTGGCTGGAGGTAGAGCACCCCTAATGCTGAACATGGCGTGTGGGGTGTGCACAATAATTGGTGTCGTGGTGAGAGTAACTGCAATTGCACATTGTATCATAAAACTATATAAATTACTACAGGACTACTTGTGTAAAAAATTGCCATACCAGCTTGTGTTGGTTTGAAGCTAATTGGAATATTTTAATGGAGAAAATTATATTACAGACTGTGAAAAAAAAGCAAACAATGGTGATGTCTGCTTCACTCATAGGCTTGCTGAGACATATAAGAATAAAAACACAAACATAGATAAAACACTCTCTTGGAGAGTCTCAGGCTCTCTACCTACTTTTGGTCTTGGGCTCTCTGCTAAGTAACCTAACTAACCACTCTACTTCTAACCCACCCTGGCCAATCCTCCAAACTCATCTTATGCGTAAGCCAAAACCTTGTTGTAAGGTATACTGGTGGAAACAAGGTGGAAGGGTGGTTGGGAGCCCCTCCTGGAGCCTCTGGTTTCTGGGAGGGATTGTGTTTCTGCATTATTTTTAACAGCCAACCGAGTCCTGGGTTGCATCAAGAGAAGTGTGGCCAGTAGGGCAAGGGGAGGAATTCTGCCCCTTTACTCTGCTCTTGTCAGACCGCATCTGGAGTACTGTGTGCAGTTCTGGAACCCCCAGCACAGGAAGGACATGGAACTGTTGGAGCGGGTCCAGAGAGGTCCACAAAGATGCTCAGAGGGCTGTAGCAGCTCTCCTATGAGGACAGGCTGAGAGAGTTGAGGCTCTTCATCTTGGAGAAGAGAAGGCTTTGAGGAGACCTTAGAGTAACCTTCCAGTATCTGAAGGGGACCTACAGAAGGACTGGAGAGAGACTATTGACAAGGTCTTGCAACGACAAGACAAGGGGCAATGGGTTTAAGCTGGCAGAGGGGAGATTTAGACTGGATGTTAGGAGGAAGTTCTCTGCAGTGAGGGTGGTGAGACACTGGCACAGGTTGCCCAGGAAGATTGTGGCTGCTCCCTCCCTGGAGGTGTTCAGGGTCAGGTTGGATGAGGCCTTGAGTGTCTTGATCTAATGGGAGGTGTCCCTGCCTATGAGAGAGGTTTGGAACTAGATGATCCTTGAGGTCCCTTCAAACCTTACCATTCTACGATTCTATGATTTCTGTAACTATTCCTGTCTATTGTGTATATATCTGCTTGTATATTGTGCTAAGCTGTAAATAGAGCTTCAGTCCTTAACTTCCAACCAGCTGAGTCTAGTCTGGGTGACTTTACCAAGTGTGGGGAGGTGGGGAACTCCCAGACCATCTCACAGCACATCACTGAAGTCAACATTACTTGGCTACTGGACATCCATGAGACCATTATATAAATTTCAAATAAAAATTGTCAAACTCCAGAAATAAAAAGTGTCATTTTATTTCTTTGAGCCAAACGGTATCAAATGAAATATTAATCATTGTGATACAGGGATTTCATCAAAGAGAGAGGAGTAAATAAAGCCATTAACTGATAGAATGGGGCTACTATTTAATGGAAAAAAACTGTCAACTGCCTGTGCATAGCTGTTTCTGATGCATTGCAGAATTTCTAATAAAAGTCTGTAAGCCTTAGGAATGTGAAGCTTTTCACAGATCCCAAATCTCATAAATTCCATGAATGCCAGCAATGTAAATTTAAATACCTTACCAAACCCTCTGGATGGGTTTTTGGACATAAAGCACAAAAAAGGGGCATTTCATAAGATATAATCAACTACTTGCCAAAACATCCAGAAAAAAGTGTGAAAGCTCATAGAACCTGGCACAGATTGTGTACATAACTGTTTGGCCTCATCTTGTCTTCAGTAAACTACTGTATTCTGTACTGAGCCTCACATCTGCATGGAAAAATAAAATATATTTTTAAGGCAAGAATATTTATTTATCTTTTTTATGAATGCAAGGTTATCTATTTGGATATCATAGAATCATAGAATGGTAAGGTTGGAAGGGACCTCAAGGATCAGCTAGTTCCAACCCCCTGCCATAGGCAGGGACACCTCCCACTAGTACAGGTTACTCAAGGCCTCATCCAACCTGGCCTTGAACACCTCCAGGGAGGGAGCAGCCACGACCTCCCTGGGCAACCTGTGCCAGTGTCTCACCACCTCAACTGGAAAGAACTTCCTCCTAACATCCAGTCTAAATCTCCCCTCTGCCAGTTTAAGCCCATTGCCCCTTGTCCTGTCATTGCAGGACCTTGTAAATAATCCTTCCCCAACCTTCCTGTAGGCCCCCTTCAGATACTGGAAGGCTACTATCAGGTCCCCTCGAAGCCTCCTCTTCTCCAGGCTGAAGAGTCCC
>VWZE01014118.1:201433-216917 GCA_013396675.1 Eubucco bourcierii
TCTTTCCTTTTGAATTCCTTCCTTCCAAATTCCTTCCTTCAGAATTCCTTCCTTCCAAATTCCTTCCTTCCAAATTTCTTCCTTCCTTCCGAATTCCTTCTGAATTCCTTCTTCCTTCCTTCTTCTTTCCTTCTTTCCTTCCTTCCTTCCTTCCTTCTGAATGCCTTCCTTCCAAATTCCTTCCTTCCAAATTCCTTCCTTTTGAACTCCTTCCTTCTTTCCAAATTCCTTCTCTCCCTCTCTCCTTCCTTCCGAATTCCACATTCTGAATTCTGAATTCCAAATTCTTTTCTTTCTAATTCCTTCCTTCCACATTTCTTCCAAACCCCTTCCTACTGAATTCCTTCCTTCCTTCTGAATTTCTTTTAAATTCCAAATTACTTCTGAATTCCTTCCCAACTCTCCCTGCCATGGAACCTGGAGCTTAAAATTCCCCGGACATGTATATATGATTTTTATTTAGTTCTTCTAAATTATCTCATAGACATTGAAATCTATACCTTTCCAAAAATGAGGACAAGGATACTTCCTAGATCATAATTAGAAGTCTGGGAATTTACAGCATA
Organism: Eubucco bourcierii; assembly: GCA_013396675.1. Taxonomy (NCBI): domain Eukaryota; kingdom Metazoa; phylum Chordata; class Aves; order Piciformes; family Ramphastidae; genus Eubucco; species Eubucco bourcierii. The sequence continues at coordinate 202,000 of VWZE01014118.1, forward strand.
CATCTATCAGCTTGGTGAAGAGAAGGCTTCCAGGAGACGTTAGAGTCGCCTTTCAGTATCTGAAGTGGGCCTACAGGAAATCTGGGGAGGGACTATTGTCAAGGTCTTGCAATGACAGGAAGAGGGACAATGGGTTTAAAGTGGCAGAGGGGAGATTTAGACTGGATGTTAGGAAGAAGTTCTTTGCATTGAGGGTGGTGAGACACTGGCACAGGTTGGTCAAGGAGTTTGTGGCTGCTCCCTCCCTGGAGATGTTGAAGGCCAGGTTGAATGAGGCCTTGAGTGAGCTGTACTAGTGGGAAGTGTCCCTGCCTCTGGCAGGGGTTTGAACTAGATGATCCTTGAGGTCCCTTTCAACCTTACCATTCTATGATTCTATATTGAAAAACACATTTTTCCTAATTACTTTTGTGCCCTGGTTACTTGCTCATATGCAGTGCATGCATGTGCTCTGGTGGTTCAAACATGTGCTGGTTTGAGGCTAGTTGGAATATTTTAATGAAAATAAAAATTTAAAAATATAGTTTGTGAAAAGAAAACCAATGGTGATGTCTACTTCACTCATAGGCTTGTTGAGCTGTATAAAAACAAGGAAGTGAACATAGATAAGGCAGAGAGTCTCTCTGGGAGCCGCTGTCTCTGCTGGCTTTCTGTGGTGTACCACTCTGCTTCTAACCTCCCTGGCTGATCCTCCCCTTGCTTACAAGCCAAACCCTGGGGTAAGGTAGAGGAGTGGCAAGAAGGTGGAAGGGTGGTTGGGAACCCCTCCTGGGCACTCTGATTTCTGGGGGAGGGATTTCTGTTTCTGTATTTCCTTTAAATTATATATTCTTGTAAATATTCCTGTCTATCGTGTGTATATCTGCTTGTATGTTGGGCTAAACTGTAAATAGAGCTTCAGTCCTTAACTTCCATCTGGCTGAGTCTAGTCTGGGGGATTTTCATAGTGTGTATGGGGGCAGGTAACTCCCAAACAATCACAAAACATAAAACTTTTTTTTTTTTTTTTAAATAGAAGTGACATGACTGGTGCTCTGAAACTACATAGTTGTCAGTGTCTCTACTATCTAAAAGCTTTTTAAATATCTCCCAATAATTTACCACAACCTCAGCAACTCTGATTGCATGTAATGTATCGCTACTTACAAGCTAATAAAACATTAGCCTACTGGGCTACACAATGGGCTTTACATTATTTAAGAGAGTATTTCAAGAAAAGCAGAAAATTTTCATAATGGGTTTACTGCCTGTTTCCTTCCAACACAGAAGTGAGGAAAAGTAACACAAAAAAAAAGCACCCCAAACCCAGGAATGCTCCAGGCTAAGATAAAAAGCTTTAATGAGGAAACAATGCACAATTGCCTTAGCCTATTTGCAGGAAAAAAAATGAAGCAAAATGCAGAAGGCAGCAGCAAGCAGAAGCTAGTGAGCCAACCCCTCACCACTCCTGCCCCATGCCAAATCCTGACACCTCCCATCCCTTGTCAACCCCAGCAAAAAAGATGGACACTCCAAATCCAGAAACTGAAAGAGGAAAACTCATGGTAAAATCTGATCTTCAAGAACTTGGAAGAAGATAAGCCTGGAGTACCTTACAGGAATTTGTCTTCTCAGAGCTAACCTATATTGACAGGCATTTGCCTTTTCAGAGCTAACCTGTAACAACAGGAATTTACCTTCTCAGAGATAACCTCTACCATTATATCTATCGAGGTTTTCAGAATTGTTGCGACAGAGTCCTCTACATGTTACATATTTGGACTAATTCTCTTTTTGTATTGTCTAACACTGCAAATGTTGGAGTGGGTCCACAGGAAGGTCACAAAGAAGCTCAGAGGGCTGCAGCAGCTCTCCTATGAGGACAGGCTGAGAGAGTTGGGGGTCTTCAGTCTGGAGAAGAGAAGGCTTCCAGGAGACCTTAGAGTAGCCTTCCAGTATCTCAAGGGGCCTACAGGAAGGCTGGGGAGGGACTATTGACAAGGTCTTGCAATGACAGGATGAGGGGCAATGGGTTTAAACTGGCAGAGGGGAGATTTAAACTGGATGTTAGGAGGAAGTTCNGGGTCAAAGCTGTTACACAAATGAGACTTTTGTCAATTATCCTTCACTTTATATACTTGCAAAACTGTTACATAAATGTACGGGCTACCATTTTTCAGAGCACTTCAAAACAGCAGTTCCGTGATAAGAGCTGTGCAGTCCAGAGATTTATTTGGAATCATCCTTAACTTTCACTTCTGAACTGAAATAACACGGGGTGGGGGGGGAAAGAAAGAAAGAAAAAAAACCCTCATTTTATTTAGCAGTCTTAATGAGAATATTTCATGTATTTAATTTTGGCTACTTGTGCCAAAATCCATATGTATCCAATAATCTAGATTTAGTAACTTGTCAGAAAATATTTAAATCACAAACTGGCCAGAAATCCTGTATATGTGTATTTTTTCCTTCTGCCTGTTGTCTGAATCAACACTACTTGAATTCTCTTTTAAAAGTGTTTATCTGAACAGCATTCTCTTAATTAAAACTCTTTATTATTTTCCTTGGAATTTTCAGTTTGAAAAATGCTTAGAATTAATTTTTAACCACATGCAGAAATACAGAAAATCTTCTTTCAATCAATAGCTAAGAAGCATGAAAAGGTCTGTGATTTGCCCATTTCACTAGACATTTGCTAAGTTTTCTTGTGCACTGGAAGTTTTATAGATTTCCCCATGACTGTGATTCACTTTTACTCAGAATCTATCTGGTGTCTGTGCAGAAGAATGTGTATGGTCATGCTTCATATCACTCCAGCATTGCAAATTACACCTGACACTTTGTTTATTTCCAGTCAAACTTAAAGACATTAAGAACTAGGTCTAGTTTAGAGTGGATGAAGCAATCAAAGAAAGGTTACTCTGGGATAACCCAATTCTGATCAGAAAAAAATATTGCTTAAAAGTTTGTTCAGAAAGGAGCTACTAGGCTGAGGACTGGGAAACAAATGCCTGCTGAATTTTACAGACACCAAAATAAATGTATATTGGGCATGCAGTATAGGATAAATCAATTACAGGGAAAATAGGAGGGAAAATGAGAGGAAACTAGCTCTGAAGTGACTGGACTACAAAGACACAAATGCTGCATTTTGAAAGACAATCAGTGATGAGAATATAGCAGAACAAATAGTAAGTTCTGTCATTGTGGTACGTTAGGAACTTTCCCCATCTCATCCCCCTATCAAAATTTATCAGACCAGCTCAGAAGGCTTGGAAGTAAGATAGTTATATTTACAGCAAAGCAAAATTTACAATAATATCTATTCACAATATTTACAAGTATTTACAACTATGTACTAATTAGATATAATAGAGAAATCCAAATTCCATCACAGGAAAAGAAACTACCCAGAAGGGGCTCAAATCCACCCTTTCTCTCTCTTTTGTTGCCTTCCCTGACAGAAACCAAACCAACCTGCTGCCCCTCAGTGCGGCTGCATGGTCACACAAGACATGAAGCTTTGACTTCATTGGGTAGAACAATGATGCTAGTGCCTATTGGCCAGTTTCATTTTCAAAATGATGTATTTAATGGAGAGTGATTTAGGGATCGGTCTTATTTCTGCCTTTCTGCCTTGACCCTTCACCAGGAGCAGTAACGCATTCGTGGCTCATTAACTGGGAATCGTTGTGGCCACATATTGGCAGCCTGCAACGACAGCTTAGCAGCAACTCAGCTGTACTCTCCTTCGCTCTACCTGGAATATTTTGCATTTTGCGGGATCACTATCATGAGTTTTGGAAGCCTCCTTGTACAGGAAACTTACTCAGGGACCAAGGCATCGTGAGTACATCTGCTGGAGTTAAAACTAAGGCTCTGTAAACATAGTTAGAATTTTTCCTGTATTCCTGTTCCTATTTTCCAAGTTTTGATTGTTTAAACTGTTTAATTCTGTGTTCATAAATATTCTCTGTGCAACTATTTCCTGTTGACTAAAAATCCAAAGAATCTCAAGGCATTTCCCCCTATTTTTAGTATTAATAATTAAAAAATTATCCATACAGAAATTAATAATCACAATTAATATCAGATTATTAATATCTATCAGAATGACTCAAACATTTTCAAATGTTTCAGAAGGATTATAGGCCTTTTGCTATCCCTTAAAGAGAAGAAGAATCAAAAGCTCAACATTCTTAAGTATATTGACCATTTTGGTTTATTTTTCATATCCAGAAACAAATATCATCTTTAGGAAATATTTGGCAATAACTTTTTGTATTTCTAGACTTACAGATATTCCTTGTGCAAGTGGTGGGATAATGCTAACATTTATAGAGCAAGGTAAAATTCGGAGCACAGTCAAATAAATATGAAGTAAGAAAGCTCTATATTCTATCTCAATTCATGCAACAGCTAATGGGGTAACATTTTGGATAGAAGAAAAATTCTGTCAATATCATCTGGAATAGAACTTAGAGAATCATAGAATGATAGAATGGTAAGGTTGGAAGGGACCTCAAAGATCACCTAGTTCCAACCCTCTGTCATAGGCAGGGATACCTCCCACTAGTACAGGTCACTCAAGGCCTTGTCCAACCTGACCTTCAACACCTCCAGGGAGGGAGCAGCCACAACCTCCCTGGGCAACCTGCATCAGTGTCTCACCACCCTCACTCTAAAGAACTTCCTCCTAACATCCAGTTTAAATCTCCCCTCTGCCAGTTTAAACCCATTTCCCCTTGTGTTGTCATTACAAGACCTTGTCAATAGTCCCTCCCTAGCCTTCCTGTAGGCCCCTTCAGACACTGGAACACTACTCTACAGTCTCCTGGAAGCCTTCTCTTCTCCAGACTGAAGACCCCCAACTCTTGTAGCCTGTCCTCATAGCAGAGCTACTCCAGCCCTCTGATCATCTTCATGGCCCTCCTCTGGACTCGCTCCAACAGTTCAACGTTCTTCCTGTGCTTGGATCATTTAAATCTATGACTGAAATGGAAATGAACATATAGACTTTTTTAGAACAGATATTATGTATAATTAACTGTAAATAATATGAATCAAATATTTGCAGTGATTCTGACTGTTTAACTAAAAAAACAGATACTAGCTAAAATGATGGTGGAATCTGAACACAATAAATGAATAGTAATAGTGGACTCCTAGAAATAAAGCTAATTAATATGCAAGTTAACTCAGAAATAATGTCTTTTTCTTGTTTTGCTTACATAGTTTGTTAACACATGCTCTTATGTTACAGTTCCTTTTGTGAAACACATATATATTTGTTACGCAATAAATAATTGCAGCTACTTTTCACACGATCAAGAAATATTTTTTAGTCACTCTTAAGATAACGTCTTTAAGATAACTCATTTTAAAAATTCTTCCTCCATACATTATTTTTTTCTTTTTTAGGTCAGTGTTGTTCATGTCATTGCGCATTGCTGCAGATTTGTCAGCATTAGATTTCATTTGCCATGTCTCAACCCAACTACATAAATGAAAGTCTCTTTGGATTTTCCATGCTACTTATTCTGAATGTTTCTTAACACCCAAACTTGATCACCAGTTACTTCTTTTCAAATACTTCCCATCAGTCTGTCTAGATGATTTAATAGTCCTAGGCTTGAAGACTTACAGATGATGACTTCTGGTGGAACTGTACTGAAAATATTTATAACAGTTAAATGCACTTCCTGCATCTTGCTTTACACTTACTGTTCAGAGTGGACATACATTATTTCATACCACTCTACAGGCTGTGAAAACATTCACTTTCTCCTAATCTGCAAAATACATGGATGAATTTTTATCTAGTTATCACATGGAACCGTTGGAGTGGCTCCAGAGGAGGGCCATGAAGATGATCAGAGGGCTGCAGCAGCTCTCCTATGAGGACAGGCTACAAGAGTTGGGGCTCTTCAGCCTGGACAAGAGAAGGCTTTGAGGAGACCTTAGAGTAGCTTTTCAGTATCTGAAGGGGGCCTACAGGAAGGCTGGGGAGGGATTATTGGCAAGGTCTTGTAATGACAGGACAAGAGGCAATGGGTTTGAACTGGCAGAGGGAAGATTTAGACTGGATGTTAGGAGGAAGTTCTTTGCAATGAGGGTGGTGAGACACTGGAACAGGTTGCCCAGTGAGGTTGTGCCTGCTCACTATCTGGAGGTGTTCAAACCCAGGTTGAACGAGACCCCTATGGCAGGGGGTTGGAACTAAATGATCCTTGAGGTCCCTTCCAACCTTACCGTTCTATCATTCTATGATTCTATGAATCCTCTGATCATAGTGCTAGATCATTATTTTTCATATGAGATTGTAATATGCTGTGGGACTCATTTCCTCAGTTTTTCAGCAGCCAGTGCTGCAAATGACTAACTTTTCATTACTGTGAATCAAAGTTGGTTTTTTAGGTATTTCAGAATTTTGAACTTTACTTCACTACTGCAAAGCACAAATTAGCAAGACACAAGTAAATTGATTAAAAATTTGAAAAGGTTTGTATCCACTGTCTCAGTTCAGCCAATTTTCTACTTAATATTGAAATCCTATCTGTAGTGGCAGGCTCCTGACAGTTTTGTGGCCTGATGGAGATGGTGAACAAGACCGGGTCCAGTACTGATCCCTGCGAAACACCAGTAGCCACAAATCTCTGACTAGACTCTCCACTGTTGATCACAACCCTCTGTGCTCTGTCATTCAGTCTCCATCTCAGTAAAATGAGAAAGATTTCATTTAAAATGCTACTTAATAAACTCATTTTGCATGTGGAAATCTCTGGATATAACTGAAAACATTAATTTACTTAATTATGTGATTGGAGGAAAACAGTTCTTGGCTAAGCTCATCACTCCAACTCAGTAAGACTGAGAAAATTGAACACATACTTTTTATATCACAAATGAACAATAAATACAGCTCTTCTGTGAAAACTATTCCAGAAAAGAAGACATATATTGTTTAGAAGAGATATTAAATAGTAGTTATAGGTTGGGTTTTTTTTTCAATGTAGGATTATATTTTTTTTTTCAGTATAACCTTTTATTACATCTTTATTCTTATTAAATATAATTTTGATAGAAAGATGTAAGAGTTTAACTTTTTGAAAGCTTTTGATAAGTATTAAATAATTTTCATCCTCTATAAAAGAAAGAAAGAAAAAAAAACAGCTAAAAACCCCCACACACCTTTGCCTTGCTTTTATAGATGTAAGTGATTACAAGAATTCACCTATGGAGCTACAGAAATGATCTATAAATTCCACGCTGTTTCATTGTGCCTACACTATAACCCTAAATTTCAAAAGGTGAAATAATAATAATTTATGTTTAAAGAGGAATCTGGACTCATCTATTCAACTGCCTGCTCAAAGCAGGGGTAACAACGTGCCATCATGAAAGGCTGAATTACACTTTAGTCTCCAAAGATTCTCTTACTGCACTTAAATGCATGATGTTAGGCCATGTGAATATTTCAGTAGGGTATTTGACGAAGTTGTTGATTCATTTGGAGGAGATTACTGACAAAGAATTCTTTGTCTCATTTTCCTAGTATAAAAAATGCCACAAGCTTATATTGTCCTAATCCTTTTACTTCTTCACTCTGTAAGGAAGAAAGTGATAATGCTCATACCTTCAAATATCAAAAAGAGATGTTTATATTTGGCTCAGGATAAACTTTGAAGGCATTCAAACTCTTCCAAACTTTCTTATCTCATTTATCAAGCATCTTTTTCCTTTCCCTCTCATCATCTTTCAGTTCATCTGTGTCTTAGAGAATATTTTTGGTATGTTTAGTTAAAGTGAAGGTTTTTGTGTGAGTCAGAGCTCTGGAAGGTAGGTACCTGTTCACTTTCTAACATTGAGAAAACTATTATGCAAAGAAGTGATTTGTTAACAGAGGAATTAAGTTGTAGTTACTTTTCTGGCCATAAAATGTGAACCACTGGGCTGTATATTGTAACTATGACCACTAGATGGATAAAGAACTGGGTTGATGGCTGCACCCAAAGAGTGGCTATCAATGAGTCAATGTCCCAGTGGAGGCAGTGACAAGTGCAGTGCCTCAGGGATCAGTCCTGGGACCAGTCTTGTTCAATGTCTCTGTTGGTGACATCGACAGAGGCATTGAGTGCAACCTCAGCAAGTTTGCTGACGAAACCAAGTTGTTTGGTGCAGAAGACATGGTGGAGGGAAGGGAACCATCCAGAGGGACCTGGACAGGCTGGAGAGGTGGGCACAAGCCACCCTCAGGAGGTTCAGCAAGACCAAGTGCAAGGTCCTGCAGCTGGGTTGAGGTAATCCCAAGCACAAATCCAGGCTGGACAGGGACTGTTTGGAGAGCAGCCCTGAGGAGAGGGACTTGGGGGTCCTGGGGCACAACAAGCTCAACATGAGCCAACAGTGTGCACCTGCAGCCCAGAAAGCCAACCAGAGCCTGGGCTGCATCAGGAGAATTGTGGCCAACAGGTAGAGGGAGGTAATTCTCCCCCTCTACTCTGCTCTGGTGAAACCCCACCTGGAGTACTGCATCCAGTTCTGAAGCCCCTATTACAAGAGGGATGTGGACATGCTGGATCCCTGTCCACAAAAATGGGATTTCTAGACAATCTGGCTGATACTCAACAAGTAGACTTTTGCAATTAATGCACATTTTCCTTCTAATAGTTACAACTTCTGAATTAATAAAGTGAAGTTTAACAAAGCAGAAGGAAATATGGTCTTTCCAGAAAGGTCAAAGGAAAACCAGATGAAAGGCAGATGAATTTCAGAGGTTCAGAGATGTAGTGTTGAAGCTGACAAGAATATGTTCAAAGTCCAACAAGTACTTTCATTTTCTCTTTTAGCTACCACATGCAATACTGAAACTGGCTGGAATCCTGCCTGCTACCAGATAATGAAGACTTCCTGCAAAGCTTGAGCACAAAACTTCCTGCAAAGCTTGAGCACAAAAGGACTGTCAGAAAAAAAATCAAATTTGGATATGGATTTAGCTAAAGTGGGACAAATTGGATAAAAGGTAATTAAGGATGGGTTTCTTGAGAGGAGGAAAACCTGGAGAAAGTGAGGGATCAAACTAGGTCACAGAAGTAAAAGCACGGCAAATGGGAGATTGGGGGGAGGTGGGGGGGAGGAGGGAGTGGGGTGGGGAAGGATAGAAAGCAGAAGCTGGATGTAAACGAGCTGTGAGTAGTACACTTGTCTGACAGCCCTGCACCTGTTGCTGTGGTTTGTCTTCTTACTGAATCATGTCTTCACTGTTTTCTGTGCAATTTCACTATCTAGTTATTCTCTCTGTGTATGTACCTAGATGCTAGTACCTGGAAAAGAGGACACAGATCAGAGTCAATAGGTCAGGGGCATCTGCAGCTCGAGGGGCTAGAATGTACTTTCTAATAGGGAATTTCAATTCTCTGTAAACATAGGTGTTTTCACATGCAGACTCCAGACTTGATTAGTAGAGGCAACTATATGTGCTGGTTTGGGAGTTGCTTTGCCCCCCCCCNGGGTAGATAGACAGAGTAATTGACCTCTTGATGTCCTGGTGTGATGGCTTGGGAGTTCCTCCTCCCCCCCCCCCCCCACTTTGTAAAATCACCCAGACTAGACTCAGCCATCTCGAAGTTAAGGAATGAAACTATATTTACAACTTAGCACAATATACAAGCATATATATATAAAATATACAGGAATATTTACAGAAATATACAAGTTAAAGGTAATGCAGAAACACAACACCCCTCCCAGAAATCAGAGTCCCCAGGAGGGGCTCCCAACCACCCTTTGACCTCCTCCCCAGCCCTGTACCTTACATGCAAGGTGAGTTTGGAGGACTGGCCAGAGGGGTTAGAAGGAGAGTGGTTGGTTAGGTTACTCAGCAGAGAGAAGACACACTGGCTCCCAGAGACACCAAGAGACTCTCTGTGTCTGTTATCTATGTTTTTGTCCTTGTTATATATATCAGCAAGACTTTGTGTGAAGTAGCCATCAGCATTGTTTTCTTTTCACAGCCTATAATATAATTTTTTCTAAAAATATCCCAATTAGCCTCAAATCACCACTATAGCACTGACTGCCTGTGTTTATGTATGTGCCAGCTGTAGATGTTTATGTGGGTGCCATGAGGAAAGCACTTTCCGTTTGTGTTTAGTTTTTGTGTCCAGACATGCTGGTCCTGAGTGTGTGTGTATACAGCAACACACTTCTACACTTGCATCTGTGGAATACCTGTTTAGTCTTGCTATTGCCCAAATCTACCAACAGCAACAGCTGCAACCACATTCATCACAAGATGGGAAAAACCTCTCCAGTCTGACAGTGCACAGGTTTTGGGTTCAGGGGCATGGGAAGGCAGAGTCCTCACAGCCCAAAATCCAGTGCATATGACAGTTTCCTTGACAGAGTTTGTTTATGGCAGTCTGCTTTAAAGCTGAAGGAGCTGCATATTCCGAAAACAAGGTCTAAGATTAACAGTGGAACTTTGAAAACCGGTGAGACAAGGAAAGTATGAGCAGTTGTTTAAGTGGCATAAATAAGTGTCACAGCTTGAGCTTTAGTCTGCTGTTATTCATACCATCCTGCCTCATTCCAGGTTCAAAATGAATGTGCTGGCTGCAGCAAAGTACTATGAGATAGAATATAGTATATAGTATACAGTATATAGTTGTGCTGGTTTGAGGCTAATTAGAATATTTTAATAGAGAAAATTACACTATAGGCTGTGAAAGGAAAACATCATGATGTCTACTTCACTCATACGCTTACTGGAGAATTGTTTGGGATCAATAACCAAAACATTAGATAAGTCAGTCTCTGTCTGACTCTTGCTGGGTCTAGCAGCTTCTGACTCTGGCTCTTCTGCCGATTAATTTTCACTAACCACTTTTCTTCTAACCTCCCTGGCTGATCCTCCTAATTTACCTTGCACGTAAGGCAAACCTTGGGGTAAGGTACAGGGGTGGGGAGAAGGTGGAAGAGTGGTTGGGAGCCCCTCCTGGGGTCTCTGATTTCTGGGAGGGGAGTTGTGTTGCTGTATTACCTTCTACTCGTATATTTCTGTAAATATTCTGTATGTAGTGTATATCTCTGCTTGTACGTTGTGCAAAACTGTAAATAGAGCTTCATCACTTAACTTCCAGCCGGCTGAGTTTTAGTCTGGGTCATTTTACCAAGTGTGGGGGGGCGGGGAACTCCCAAACCGTCACAATAGTATATAGTATATAGTATATAGCTCGTAGTTCATAGTTTATAGTATATACTATACTAGTATTATGCAAAGTGCTACTCATGGCTTGAAGTTCAGACTGTAGCATGAGAGGCTTCCTGTTCCAGGTACTGCTTTTGGGTTTCAGGTTTTTGGGTTTTTCTGCTCTTCTGCTGAGATGGCAGCGGAACAGGGAGAGATGGGGGAGTAGCTCCCTGGTTTTAGCTCACTTGCTTCTGCTTGCTGCTGCTGCTGCTTTCTGCCATACCTTTCCAGCAAATAGGTTAATGTAATAGTCCACTATATTCACATTCATCCAGTAAACTCTTACTTCACTCTCCTTGTCTCCGCAAGGAAAGGGGTTTTTTTGTGTATTGCTTTTCACTCACTTCTGTGTTGGGAGAGCAGTCAGGTTAACTTGTTCATTTGGTTTAACCCACTAGAGTAAGTAATTGCCAAAAGTTTTCTCCTGCTTACATTTGGCATGCCTGTGTGCATACAGAATGGAGCACACTAGGAGAATATATAGTGCTTGGCCAATATTTTGTCAGTGTTACCTGACTCATTAATTAATTTGATATAACACTTCTAAACTGACCCATATATAGACTGTGTGGTTTTGGTTAGTAACATTAATTTTATTGTATCTTGAATTTCTTACTATGGTAGATATCTCTTTCTGTCTCCTTGACCAATATATTTTTTTCTGCATATCATACCAAATTGATCCCACGTGGCTAATAAAGAGTACAAATGAAGGAACTACAAATAATGGACTAAAAATAGCAAGTCCAGAGTCAATATCCATCCCACTTCCCTAGAGGAGGACCAGGGCAACCTCAGCCCTAGAAATCAGGCACTTCTGGGCAGATGGGTTGGTTTAAGGCTGGGGTGGAATATGGACACATGAGTGAGCCCAAATTTAAAATCTTTAGTTTAATCTTCTATGTTTTATCTGAGTATTGTGTTTCATTTCCATGCTTTTGGGAAACCAGGTTTGATCAGCTATATTCTGGCAAAGCAGAGAGGATATATATGAGCTTACTTGTTTCTATAACCTATTTTCTGGATAGAATGGAATAACAGATTCTTATACATTGTTACAGACACCAATGAACAATTTCAACAGCACGACGTCCACCTGGAGACCAGTGACAAGTGGTGTCCTTCAGGGCTCAGTGCTGGGACCAGTGCTGTTTAGGACATGAACTCAAGATGCTCAACTTAGCTTAGTGTTTACTGTTTCCCTTAAGACAATCATATCTTTAGTTCTCTTCTGGTCTTCACACAGAGGAAATGAGGCTGTGAAATGCTGAAAGAACAGTACTCACTGTTAGAAATTGTTCTTTTTCTCTACCATGCCACAAAGTTTTTAATCTACAAAATAGAAAAACACTGAAATAGTAAAGTACTTCCTGTAATCTTGTACTTTTCTTAGAGAGAATGTGGTATAATTTATCTATGCTCATGGAAAAAAAAAGCATTAATTATCCTATGAATGGTAATCATTGTGCAATAGCCCTAAAACCAGTTTACACGTGCTTAATTTCAGCTTCCTATAAAATGACTTTGATGTCATTGATATAGCTCACAGACTTAAAGCTATATTAAGCATTCAGGAAATAAATCCTTAGGGGAGGAGAACTTTATTGCCCAACATCTAAAAAGGCAGGCCATTGTAGTGTTTACTTGTCATGCAATAGAGTACAAGATAGGATGAAAAGAGGGTGGACACAGTGAGTGCTTTGTAGCACTACATTTTGAAATGCGGTTGCAGATGTGGCAAGATTTAAGTTATTAGTGAGTCATCAATCTGAAAAATGTTTCTTCTTCAGCTACAGTGGTGGTGTTGCTGGGTATCAGGACTACGATTTTATGTTTATTGATGGATGCTTAAGTCATTAATCCTCTCACCAACCAGTCACCTGCATAGATGAGGTAGTGGACTGATGTGAGACAACAGATCAGCTTGAAAAGAGATGGACCTTAACAATTAAGATTAGACCTGAACCATAATTTTTGACTGTTAAAATATATTAAGTGATCAAAATGTATTACCTGATGTAAGTTTTGAGGTGGTCATGTGGGACCTGGGGCCACAAAATTTTGAGTACAGTAACTGATTGAAGAGTTTCTCCCAGTCCAGTCAAAAACACCAGTGCAAGAATCGTTGCAGCAGAGTCCCATTGCCACTGGACAGTGACTGTCATTCATCTCAAATAGGATTCTCTTTCAGATGTTTAATTCCCTTTTTCTGTTAAAAGAGTATAAATGCACAGTTAAGCTGCAATGTGACTGGACTTGTTCATGAAGCAGTCATATTAACATATCAGGTTTTTTTTCTACATATGGCATTGGCTGATTTCATATGAGTTATTCAATTCATTTATTATGAGATGTAGATGATTTCTTTCAGTGTTGGCATTTCAATTTACAGATAAAGAAAGTTACTATTGCTCTTTGATTCAGTCAGCTTTGACAAGAAAAATAAATTGCACCTCTAAAAAGGAAGACATACAAAAACTATGACAGTTTGGGGAAAAGGTTGATAGAGTATGTAAATTAATTTTTAAGAGTAAAACTTGTAAACTGCATTAATGGCCTGATATAGTGTGAGAATGTAAAGAATCATGATTTGAAATAAAAGATACAATATGATTTGAAATGTTAATTGTAAATGTTTTTGGGATAAACCAAAATTTGTTTAGGAGGTGTCCCTATGGCAGGGGGTTGGAACTAGATGATCCTTGAAGTCCCTTCCAACCTTATCATTCTATGATTCTATGATTATTAAAATTAGTGGTTAGGGTGGTGAGAGGTCTGAATATTAATAAACAATACTAATCTTTGAAAATCATATCTCACATCAATTAATTACCCCTCCATAACACTCAGGCAAATGCAACCCTCATCTTAAAATAAGACAAGAAGGAAGGTTCAGGAAACTGTAGGCCAGTCACCATAACCTCAGTCCTAGGAGGATTGTGAAGCAGTTTCTCTGGAAAGATCTGAAGGAAAGAAGCAGTGTGGGAACAGTCAGTGTGGATTTACTAAGAGTATACACTGCCTCACAAACCTGGCAGTTTTTTATGAGATGACTGATGTACTCTGTGAATGTGGGGAGAACATTGGATGCTGGTTTTAGAAATGGAGACTAGAATAAAGAAACCTCCATGCACTTATTTTCAATTTTAATAAGACACTTAAATTCTTGATCAAGTGAACTTCATTGGCTCTGACACGTGACATTTGACTCTGTCCCACACGAAATTCTGGTCACCAAACTGGAAAAACATGGTCTTGATGGGTGGACCACTCACTGGAAAAGGAATTGACTGGATGGTCACACTGTGAAGGTTTGGGAGTTCCCCCGCCCCCCCCCACTTTGTAAAATGACCCAGACTAGCACTCAGTCGGCTGGAAGTTAAATGATGAAGCTATATTTACAGCTTTGCACAATGTACAAGCAGATATTTACACTATATACAGAATATTTACAGAAATACACAAGTAAAAGGTAATACAACAACACAACTCCCCTCCCAGGAATCAGAGACCCCAGGAGGGGCTCCCAACCACCCTTCCACCTTCTCCCCACCCCTGTACCTCACCCCAAGGTTTGCCTTACGTGCAAGGTAAATTAGGAGGATCGACCAGGAGGGTTAGAAGAAAAGTGGTTAGTGAGGATTAATCAGCAGAGGAGCCAGAGCCCAGAAGCTGCTAGATCCCACCA
>VWZE01014120.1:0-33728 GCA_013396675.1 Eubucco bourcierii
CTTCAGCTTCACTTCACTCACCAGCCCTTCCTTGTTCTTCTCAAGATCCATCCTAAACCTACTCTCCCGCAGCTTCAAACCATTCTCCCTTGCCCTATTGCTAGACACCCTTATGAAAAGTACCTCCCCACCCTTCCTGCAGGATCCCTTCATGTACTGGAAGGCAACTCTTCTCTAGGTCTTCTTTTCTCTAGGCTGAAAAGCTCCAGCTCCTTCAGCCTATCCTCACAGTAGAGGTGTTCCAGCCCTTGAATCAGTTTTGTGGCCCTCCTCTATACTAACTAATAAGTAATAAATAGTCCTCTGAACTAGCTGATAACTAATTAGGTGAAATGTTTTGGTAGTGGCTTTGCTCAGTGAAAGTGCCTGAAACCACTGAAGGGAACAGTGTACCTTGAAAGAAGCAGTTGCTGAAATGACCCTGTATCTCATTTGAATTGATTAAGTGAAAGGATGGTGCTGTTTTCATATTCTTAGTATTTTTGTGGTCTGTCCTCAGTGAAGTGAGAGAGCTGTTGGAAGCAGTGACTGATAAGCATTGCTCCTGTACAGTGAGATTTTGATTACTGTGTGGGGCTTCCTTGGCGCCAAGATAAACTGGATGCTAGAAGCAAAGAACAGGGAATGTTCCAAAGAGAGGCACTTATTTTAAAACAAATAAAACACACCAAAGTTTTGGGTTTCTTTCAGTTTGTGACAGTAAGGCAGCCTTAGTATTTGTTTCATGGAAACCTCTGCAGTTGATCAAGACAGATGATGAGTAAGATCATGCTCTGCTCATGAAAGCACCTTCCATACACCACTACTTGCTCCTGATCTGCAGCTAATTAGTGTCTGTCCTGTGATAATGAATCATATTCTTTGCCCTTTTCCATGGCTGCTTTTGGTGTGCAAACTGACAAAAGTATTGATCCCCTGCTGGAAATTATTATCACGTCATCAAATTTATTGGTACCTGTTAGCCCAGATGAGAAAGGAATAGATTGTGTGTGTGTTTGTTTGTTTATTCATGCCTGTGGTCTCTGACAGGAATGTTTTGGAGTTCAGCCATGCTATATGTTATGGTAACACACTGCATATAGGATCTGGCTAATTTCTGTGATGTCATACAGTATCTTATTTGTTAAACCAGCAAAATTATTAAGCAGCCTTTAAAGCTACTGTCAGGAAAAGTTGGAGGGATTCCACACTTGAGGCTCTTCACAGGTTCTGTCAACAGCAGGTGCCTGTCTGTGCTTGCCTACAGCTTGCCACAAGGTGTATACCCTCCTGCCATGACTTCCCAGTTTATTATGGGACTGTATACAATATTGCCCTACAGCTTTGCTGCATTCCCTTGTTCATGCTCCATGGAGCTATTCCAGGCTAGGATGGATTAGGCTTTGAGCAACCTGGTCTGGTGGAATGTGTCCCTGCTATGGGCGGAGGGGTTGGACCTACATGATCTTCAAGGTCCCCTCCAACCCAAACCATTATGTGAATCTACGAATCTATACTTCACTGGAATAAATGCCTCCTTCCTGATGTGTCAAGTTCTGTTTTGCTTTGTTTTCTCAGTGAAGAAAGGAGGGTCACCAGTTGCCAGGGTCACCAGTGTCTATCCCTGGTATGACTGACTTCCTTAATCTGTTCTTGAGAATATGTCCTGTTGCTGAACTGTACTCAACTGAGGCTGTATCAGGCTTGGTACTCTGACTCAGATGAGCTGGGTAGAGACCTTCAGGACTTATGGAACCAATTAGCTTATGATGACCAAGATGGGAAGTTGCTCAATGGGCTGCATAGTGGGTTATTGTAGCAGATGCACAAAATTATCCCATTATGCCCTAGCCCCTGCAGTGGGCAAGAGCTTCCTAGCTGTGTCCACTGTGATGGGTGGCTGAAAAGTCGTAGTGGGTATGTCTAGGCAACAGAGCCATAAATGAAGTAGGTAATTAAAAACTTTAATTAACAGTTAGTAGGACCCAGCTAACAGTTCCCCAGTAATCCACGTCCCATGCTGTATTGCTCCTTCCCCTGTTATCTCTGAATCCTCAGTGTCTGCTGTTTCCCATTCTCCAGCATTTTGTCACTAGGTGACAAATTTTGACATTTAATTCCTCTACATGGCCAGCACCTGCCTCTGGGTTGGCAGCTGCTCCTCCTGGTCAGCTCTTGGTGGGGAATAAAAATCCCTGAAACATGGCTGAGCCTTTCTGTCTGGGCTGCTGGGTCTGAGCTGTGCAAGGAGTGTAAGCATGCTCTCCTAGGAGACTGGGAGGAGACTGCTGTGCTGTCTCCACAACAGCAAAGCCCTACTTTTTTCCTTGCTGTGTTCCTGTGGGAATTAAAACAACTGTGCCATCCTGGTGGAAATAATTCCACCCATTCTATGTGTACTTCACTGTCAAGAATGGTGGTGGCTGTTTTAAAGGACAACATATATGGTGACAAGTGTCAGTGACCAAGAGTTGGAATAGTCCAAGCAAGCAGTAGCACCTTGCAGACTGGTGAATTTTTCTAGTCTTTCTCTGTCTTTCTCTTAACAAACATCTATTGCAATAAAAACAAAGTTGCAGGAAAAGAGGAACAAAAGAGCTGTCTGCACTGGCATGAAATGTTAAAGGCAGATTTTTTTTTTAACATGCTTGGTGAAATTGTTCTATGGCAACATCAAGAGTTATGAAAGGGACAAATCTTCACCACTGAGTGTTTGTTCCTTTTGCATCGAGTCTTGGTAAAACTCATCTAGTCTCTGACCTTACAGCACTGGTTTACAGTATCAGTAGTTTCCTGCCATGACTCAGTGGCTGGAACAGTAATATCTGACAGTCTTTTTTTTCCTCTCTCTTTCCAGATCACTTTTGAAGCATCTCAGAGTGGGTGGGGAGACAAGTGACAGATATAGTCCTGGTTCTTGCCCTTCCTCTTGCCTTTTTTTTTTTTTTTAAAAAACAAATCAACCTGCTCCTGCATTTTCTGTTCCTTTCAGTCCTCTTATCCAGCCTTTCACATATGTCCTGAAACCAAATCTTACTTCCCTATTTTCCCCCTACCAGTAGCCCTGCTGATAATGCCTGGGAAATACTGAGCTCATTCTGTCCTTGACTTTTTCCCCTCACTGGTACTTTTCTACTCTTCAGATGAAACCTCTTTACATCCTCCCTTCCTCTCCAGTTATCTTACTGAGCCTGCACTGCTATAATAAACTCTGCTACCAGCAGAGATTAAGTTTTGTATAGTCTGGGCTGCATATGGCCTATGCTTAAGATTGGAGTAAAAGTTGACTGTAAGATTAGGGGCAACCTGGCCTTGTAGGAGCTGCTTCATCTGTGGGTCCCCACAGCTGGGATAGTAAGTGATGGAGTAAGACAATGGCAAACCCCACTTGTGTGGAAATGGTCTTAATTCTGCCCCAAGGCCTTGCTTTCACAAGGTCCTTCTGCCTCGAGGCTGAGAAGCAGCAACTGATGTTTATTCCTGTCAATAATTAGCAAACCCTGAGATCTTCCCAGGAGCTTAGAAACCCTCTGCTTATGCAGCCTCCAACCTGGAGTTGGCTGAATCACAGGCTCAGGGTTAGGACAAGCTGGAACAGGGAAGGTGTTCCATTATATGCAGAGGGACAGCCCTCTACCATTTCTACAGAAGGTGTAAAAACCTACTCAAGGTCCTGATTCTGCCTTCTGACCCTGCTTAGTCTTTCAGTCTGAACAACAGAGCAAAATGCCCTTCCCGTCAAAGTTAAGACTCTGTAGTCTCTGTGTACCAATATCAATGTAACTTCCTCAAGTTTTCCTATACTCTGTAGTAATCCTGAATCTATAACTTTTCTTTTGGAGACCTGTGGTCCTACACCTCTGAACAGCACCCTGGAACTTGCTTCAGACCACAGTTTGAAAGTGCTTACAGTTAAGAAGTCCTTTGAATTTGCAGGTGATGGCTGTGAGCCAATCATCTAGCTTGACAGAATTATTTTGTAATTTGAGTTCTGTGGTTTCTTTTCTTAAGCCTTGTGTGGATGGAGGGTTATGAGCTCATATTTACTGGAAAATTTACCTTGCTTCTGAGGTCTTGGAGGAATAATCATGGCTCTGTTGCATGTATTCATTGGGAGGTGTAAATTTGAGAGACTAATGACAGATAGGAGTTCATTTCAGGCCAATATTAAGTAGGAAGTGTTTTAGTCTGCTGAAGGCCATCATCATCTTTGTACGATCCTCTCAACTTCCTCCTGACCACAGGAGCCCCACAGGCTGGCAGAGTATCTGTGCTCAGTAGAAGCTACTGGTCTCTGGAGTTGGCAGTTACTTCTCCCAGGTTACCTCTTCAGGGCTTGCAAAGCTCAGGAACAATTTCAGATGCACATCTTGTCTGTAATTTATTAAAGGGAACCTGAGTCTTACCCTGGTAGGTGAGGAATGCAGCTGATGCCAAAAGGATGAACAAGATGTTTGATTCTACTGATAACTGTCAGGTTGATCATGTTCCTTCAGCCTCTAATTCTGTGTTCCCTCATGCTAATGCAGGCAGTGAAGTAGGAATGTGTTTCAGACCAAAAATTTGAGGGAAAGTTTACTGATGCCCATCCTCCACTTTTCCAGCAGGATATATAAAAATCGGTAACGGTGCTGGTTCTCCTTGACCAAATTCCAGCACTATGCCTAATCTGGAATCAGTTTAGGAATGTGTCTCGGGCCAGAGACTCAGGAGGTGAGTGCGCCCAGGCTCACCTTGAGGTATATTCAAGACCATTCAATGATTTTGCAGCTTCTGCTCTGGGAGTAGAATTAACTTAATTGACTTCGATTTTTGAAAATGAGGTATAAACCTAGCCATGCTCTGGTCACCATGTCAGCAATATAGTTCAGGCCAAAATTACTTGAAACTCATCGCAGCATTTTATTTAGGCTGTGGTCTAAAGATGTTTGCTGGAAAAACTTCGAAGGGGAGCTATTAGAGGCTACTGGAATCAGCCCTCAGTTCAGCTGCACAGTGTTTGCTAATGTGAGATATAGTCTTGCCTCCTTGACCTACGTTCAGACAATCCCTAACTGCAAAATGGACAATAGAGCAGAAAAATGCTTTTCATATGGACTACTAAGAAGTAATGTCAGTGTATGGGGACTACAGTCCTCTTTAATTTACAGGACTTTACAAAATCAGGTTTTTAGCTGCACCAAATTACTCCAGAGTAACTGGTTGGGTGGGAGATGAGTGGTGCACTTCAGGACTAGGTGGAATACAAATTAGTTGACTTTGCTTCATGTGAAACTGAAGAGACCAACCCAATATAAAAGGTGAATCTTTTGTAAAGTCTGCAACATGGCTTGGATATTTCTACTTTTACGGAGTGTCTCCATATGGGTGTCCATGTCAATGAGAGTGTAGTTTGGAACTACACTCAATTTAAGAAGGACATTGATGTGCTTGAGCATGTCCAGAGAAGGGCTACGAGGCTGGTGAGAGGCCTCGAGCACAAGCCCTATGAGGAGAGGCTGAGGGAGCTGGGATTGTTTAGCCTGGAGAAGAGGAGGCTCAGGGGGGACCTTATTGCTGTCTACAACTACCTGAAGGGTGGTTGTGGCCAGGAGGAGGTTACAGTCTTCTCTCAGGCAACCAGTGCCAGAACAAGAGGACACAGTCTCAAGCTACACCAGGGGAAGTTTAGGCTCGAGGTGAGGAGAAAGTTCTTCACTGAGAGAGTCATCGCTACTGGAATGGGCTGCCCAGGGAGGTGGTGGAGTCACCGTCCCTGGAAGTGTTCAAGGTAGGTTTGGACGTGGCACTTGGTGCCATGGTCAACTCTTGAGGTCTGTGGTAACGGGTTGGACTTAATGATCTTTGAGGTCTCTTCCAACCTTGGTGATACTGTGAGCCTGGTGTCTCTGAGCCTGGGTGGCAGGAGGTACTGCCAGTGGAGCTGCCTTCTCTGAATCCTCTATCCTGAATCAAGAGGTTTGGGGCAGGTCAAGCTGGCCACCAGCTTTCCTGTCATGGGAGAGCACATCAGACAAGAGGAGAGGTTTCTGAAGTTGTTTCCAGTGTCTCCAGACTAGATGTAAACACGTGGTGAATGGCTGTGCTTTGAAAATGGCTTTTTTTTTGTTGTTGTTGTCTTTTCCTATACATCTTGGATGTTTACTTAATTTTTTCTACAATATGTGCAATTTCCTCTGAGAATTTAGCCCTTCAAAGGCCTGAAAGACATTTGTGTATATAACTACTTATTACACAAGCAAAGCCACTTCTCCGACTTCCACTTTCTCATTCCTAGCTCCTTCCACAGGGATCTCGCTCTCCTCCCAAAGCCCAGGAGCTGTGCGCACGGCACCTGATGTCGGCCTCTGTGGGCGTGAAGCGGGTAGAGCGCTGCTGGCCCGGGCCGCTCTGTAGCTCCCTCGCCCGCCGGAGCTGCCGCTGTTCCCACAGGTGGCGGGCCGGGCCGGGCCGGGCCGGGCCCCGGGCAGAGCCGCCCCCGGAACCCCGCTTTGGCACCACTGCCTGAGGCGCCAGCGCCCTCTCTCGGCCCGCGTAGCCGTGCCTGCCGCAGCGGCACTGATTGCCGGCGGCGCGGCAGCTCCGCGCTCAACCCGGGCAGCTCCGTTAAGGTAGCGGCGGGGCAGTGCTCCGGTGTAACGCTTACCCTCCCTGGCTTACGGCGTCAAGCCTGGGTGCAGGAGACGGGCTCCTTTCAGCTGGGGAAGGATGAGGACCGGTGTAACACTCACAGTAATGCCAAAGGATAACGTTTCGCGCTTGTACGTGCTGTAGCTCAGCCTGAGACAGCTGCTTGCTTTTGGATCCCTACATGTTGTGGTATCTGCTATACCAGAAGGAATAGAAACCACCTGAAGTTTTAGGGCCTGGTTAAGTTACTCTGGACACCAAGGAGAGGCCACTGCTGGAAAGTAGGTAGAAAGATTTTCCTTGCAAACCATTTGCTTGATGTCTCCTTTTCCCATCACTGCCTCATTACCAAGTCCTTTCAGAGGTGATCTTTCCTGCCAATAAGGAAACAATTTTCAACACCCTGAAACCTCTCAAGTTCAGATAACGGTAGACCGGTCAAGGGCTCTTAGGAGACGTCAGATGCTGATTGTGAGCAAGTCATGTTTGGCTGACTGTGATGTAACTTCTCTACTGCAAACCACTAGGCTGAAATTTTGGGTTTGTTAATTTTTTTAAGTAGCATGCTGTTGGGAGGCATTGTTTATGTTAACTTCAGAAAATATTCTCCTCGTGTTACTGTCTCCACATTGATGTCTAATACTGGAATTTGCATGTCAAATCTTTTTATGTTCCTGAAGATTCTGAGAAAGTGTAATGGAGTCATGTTATCTCAGTGTAATATTTTGTGGTAACAGAAGTAAAAAGCTTTCTTGAACATCATGGTGAGCATATTAGGCCCAAGCACTGGAGAATTTCAAGCCAGAAGTCAGACATGCCCTTCAGATCTTATTGTAAAGGAGTCTCTGTAGCTGTGCTCTGGTTATGGTTGGTCAGACACCTTTCCATGCTTTCTGGTCATCTGGAATCACAGCCAGGAGACTGATCTATTGGGCACTTGCATTTGACACTGTACTTACTGTACTACATGAACATTAGTCATGTGAACAGATCCTTACTATGCTAGCACACAGAGAAGGCTTGCAAGCAGGTACTACCATCACCCATGGTATGGAGAACACAGAGAACACTTCTGCACTAATGTGTCCTATGATATCTGTGTCTGAGACAAGAGTGGCAGCACTAGGTCAGCAAGGCTGAGGAAAGAAAAGAGGTCCTAAACAGCAGGTGATACAGCTAGGACCCTTGACCTAGGTGCAGTCCTGTCTTGTTTGCTGGTATTGTGATTTATTTCAGTATTTGTGGAGACTTTTAGTCAACACACAGCTTTTAAAGACAAGGTGCGGAGGGTTTTACTCTGAGTAGGATGGCTGTCTGCCAGCCCTTACCAAGGGCACAATGCAGGGTTGGGGGACATTACCTGAAGCACAGTAGCAAGCTTTTGCCTTGCTCTTTAAGGGCAAACCCGGCAAGCACTGGGAGTTTGGTTTGTCAGCACACTTACAGGTTAAAATGTGCAATATTGTAATAATTAACAATATTTTTTTACTTGTAATTCTAAGCTAAGCTATTTTGTGCTTTTTGTTATAGCTAAGATGGAGGTGAATAGTAAAATCAGTCTTCTTTTTTGCTCATTTCTTATCTTTAATACCACATATATGTTTCTGCTATAGTTTTTCTTGTTGTTAAATATCCAACATTGATCCTGCAGTTCCTATACCATTAAGGAACTGTGAAGTTTGTTTAGGAAGTCACCTGAGAATTTCTGTAGTGTGACTCAAGCTCACGAGTATCCAGATCACACTTATTGCCCTGTAAGGCTGGCCAGTGTTGCAGTGGGCATTTGCTCTTGTAGAGGTCCTCTAAACACTGCTGAAGCTGGACAAAGCCCAGCAGCTCTCTGGTAGACATGCTAAAATTCTTTCTTGTACCTGGTGTGAGGACTGTTGAGAAAAACACCATCCTGGGGACCAAGCAGGATCTGTAAACCATGCAGAAGCTTTGCCCCATTATCTCGATCAGTTTTTGGTTTTAAACTACTTTAAAGCAAATAAAACCTGTTTCTTCTGGCTGACAGCTGAAGTTCTTAAGCAAATCACAGAGAGGGAAGATGCTTATCCTCTCAGTGTTTCCATGCCCCAAAAAACATAGATGCAGTGTTGTAGACCGTCTTTTTACTGGGACAGATTAATTTCACAAATTATTCCCTGGCTTTTGGGAGTCTTCTTGGATTGTTTGGTAGGGTTTTTTGTTGTTTGGGTTTTTTTTTCCTACAGATCCTTTAGTCTGCTCTTCTGTTTGCTAGCAGGAAGTAGAAATAATTTTGGAGAAAACGCCCTAGCAGTTTTCACGTTTCTTCTTAATTTCCTACAGAAAAGACTGAGACGGCCAGTCCTTAACCTGTTGGTCTTCAGAAATTTTATTTCAGTGTATGTGTGCTAGAGGCCCTGTTTCTCAGCCATCTAAGGAAGCAGAGGGTGGAGATGTTCTGGAAGGTGGATTTTTGATGCAGAATTTGTGGCATAGACCAATATATCAAAATACCACTCAGTATAATTTGTCAGGACTTGGTTTGTCACCTAGTAACAGACTTTGCGATTAGATCTCTCTGTTGCTCCTGCATATTGAAAAAATTCTACCAACCTCAGGAGGACTCTGCTGCTGTTTGCCTCAGAAATGCTGCTCCGGCTGGCATTTCTGGCACTCTGGCACTGAGTGTTTTGTATTGATTCCAGTAACACTAGCATTCCAAAACCATGGAAATCTGGCATGTGTCCTTCTCAAACAGCCACACTTGGCATCTTTTCTTCCGGTGTTTGTCAGGCAGCTCCTCCTGCTTTCCTCTGAATGCCTCTGGTGCATTGCTGTGTGATGGGATATCCATATCCCTTCCAGGTGGCTTTCTGGTACCTGTTTCTGGTGACCCACCCTTCAGTGGGACCACTTGCAAGCTGTGAAGCATATGAAACTTTGCTTCAGAAACTCTCGTCATTTCAGGTTGATGTCAGTTTAACATCTGAAACAGCAAACTAAATATTTATATGCAAGTCTATATCCAGCGAGTCACCTTGGTAGTGGTACATCATCCCAGTTAATGAATTTTCAATGTGGTAGCTGTTGTTTTCGTGAACAAATGGTTTTGCTGTGCATGTTTCTCCATAAGGGATGGTTTGGGCAAAGTGATGCTGACAGTTGTGAGCAAGTAGTGGTGCCATTTCAGATGTGTCATGGCCTTTTGATGTCACGTGCTTTGTGGTAAGACAGCACAGAGGCTGCTAATGAGAAAGCGGGGTGCGCCATTGCCTGGCATTCGTGCACGAGAGCTGCTGGTGCTTACACATGTCTCCGATTCCGCGTACAAGCACCCTGCTGAATCAGTGGGCAGCTTCAATGAGACTCTTTCGAGTGATTTGTTTTGTTCAGCAATGAACAAGCAGCCTGGCTCAGCACAGCTTCAGAGAATGACATTTTTAATATTTTGACTCAATACAAAAAGGGATGAGACTCCAGCAGCTTGGAAAGACACAGTTACTGTGGTAGGTGTTACCCAGTGATTAATGTCTCACTTTAAATCTGAACCTCTCAGCTCCTTTAATACATTTTTTGCTAGCAACAGCAGATCCTGTGCCAGTCTCCTCGGTATGACTTTCTTTAGGTGCAGACACTATTGCCAAATTTGGTTTCTTGGCAATTTTGGGATTAGGAGTTCAGCTCTGACAATGCATTCAGATGCCTGAGTATTCTGCCTGGAAGTTGTTGATCTGTTGAGCTGATTTATAGAATGTGTTATTCTGCTTCCCTGCAGCATTCTTACTGTATGGAAAACATTTTGTGCTTATTATCACTTGCCACATGCATTTAATCTATTTTTGGTAATTCTTCAGGGCCCATCACCATGGTATCCTAGCACCAATGAACATAATGCTGCTATCCATTCAATATGAACCGTTGATGCACAGCTCCTTCTAATATTAACACAGCTTTGTTATGGTACTTATTTTTCATTTTTCAAACACAAGGTACTTGTGCTTTGAGAAAAAAAAAACTTAAAGCTGAGACTATGCATATTGTAGATAGAATCATTTCTAAATGGTAAAATTGAGTTAAGAAAGCCAGTGGAGCAGGCCTGCCCATTTCTGATGGCTATGTATTGTTGTGTTGGTGAAACACTTGAGATTATTGGTTTTATTTCTTTTTCTTTAAAAAAAAAAAAAAAGTCTGTGTGAATCTAGTGACACAAAGTGGGCCAAAATGCCTTGGGTAGCTCTGTCTTGTGGCACTAAGTGATTTTTTCATACACATTGAATCCTCTAGTTCGTAGGGTATGTAACAGGTTGCCAATATGAAGAGAGGCATTGGTTTAACACAGGGTGAGATCTTCACTAAATCTGATCCACAGCAGTGGATCCAGATGTGCAGGCTGTTGTCAATCACCAGTGTCACTCACTGTCCTATTTTCAGCTCAGTCAGAAGCAGAATAATCATCCAGCCATTTCTACCTTTCTCTGAGATTACACTGCAGGAACATAAGGGGACATAAGTGATGTGTGTGTAGAAGATAACACTGTAAGTGACTGTAATTCATCTTTCTTTCAACACAACACTGATTTTTACTAAGGGAAATGGCTCTGTCCAAGACAGCAATATGCACTTTTAACATGTTCAGTGTTCTTCTTATTACTTTGATTTACCTCTTGCTAAGTCAGTTCACAAAGGGATCTGAACTAAATGCTTCACAACTAAAATGTGAATGAAAATGAGGCTGTATTTATTCTTTTGTCAAGTAGAAGCTCAGGGTTTATTTAAAAGACATCGAAGTGAAGTGTGTGGGAAAATGGAAACATCTTTGGATCAAAAGCAAACCAGTAACCTTGCACTGATGCAGAAGTCCATGGTGGGAATGCCTGAGAGAGAGGTGATTCTGCCACCTTCCTCTGCTCTGGTAAGACCTCACCTAGAGTACTGTGTCCACCTCTGGTGCCCTCAGCAGAAGACAGACATGAACCTGATGGAGTATGTCCAGAGGAGGGCCATGAAAATGATCAGGGGGCTGGAACACCTCTGCTACAAGGACAGGCTGAGTGAGCTGGGGTGGTTCAGCCTGGAGAAGACTCCAAGGAGACCTAATAGTAGCCTTCCAGTACCTGAAGGAGACCTACAAGAAGAGTCAAAATGACTGTTTACAAAGGTCTGCAGGCATAGGATGAGGGGCATTGGTTTTAAATTAGAGAAGAGTAGATTTAGGTTGGACTTTAGGAGGAAATTCTTTACCATGAGTGTGGTGGAACTCTGTAACAGGTTGCCCAGGGAAGCAGTTCGAGCCCCATCCCTGGAGATACTCAAGATCAGGCTTGACATTTCTCTGGGCAGCCTAATCTAATGAAGGATGTCCTTGCTGACTGCAGGGAGAGGTTGAACTAGATGACCTTTGGAGGTCCCCTCCAACCCAAACTATTCTATGATTCTTGTGTGGCTGGACAAGTATGCGGAGAAAAGGCAGTTCAGAGAGCCAAATGGCATCTATGGTTAGTGCTGGTGTTGAGTCTTAGCTGTGTTCTGCTCCTAGTATTTATATGTTCTATCAAAAATAAAAGGGTGGCTTGGTATTTCAAGGCACTGTCATCCAAGGTACTGTCATCCCCACCTGTCTTGCCTCTTGTATTTTTCTATCCTTAATGCAAAGCCCAAAGAGGCAAACTGCATCCCAAAATGTAGTTTGCTTATGGCGGTGTCAAACCAAGTACTATCACAGAATCGTAGAATTATAGGAGTTGGAAGGGACCTCTTGGTCTGGTTGTCTTTGGTTGTGGTGAGTAATGGCTGGACACAATCAGGACTCAGCAGTTTCCTGCTTAATGCATCCAAAATCTCAAACCTGAATAGTCCATCACTGGCATGTAAAATCCCCATTATCAATAGTAAAACACAAGAATAATCTACCGAGTGACAAATCAGTTGTCCTTTTCACTAATACTGAAACCAGAGATGGGTTTTGATTCAGACAGGCAGTCTAGTTTGAATCTGAAACCAGCTTTCACTTCACAGACATGTGACAGGCTGACATTTATTCTTTTCAACCTATTGCATGAAATTCATACAATTTCTTTAAAAAAATAATTACAGCTTTTTCTTCTTTCCCCAGCCTCTGCTGGGCTCAGGGAAAGCCTGCCATGTAATGCACAAGGAATTCACACTGAACACACAAGCTGGGCTGGAGGGATCCAGTCCAGCATTCTGCAACACACCGTATGCTGCTTGCCCACTACTGCGGGCCTCACACCATTTCCACTGATGAGTAATTCACTGGGAGCAGCTGTACCTTCAATCAGCACTGGAGGCAACTCAGACTCCCAAGTGCTCATGATAGTATTTTTCCCCAGGTTTTGTTGGCTTTTGTGGTTTTGGATTTTGCTATTTCAGTACCAGAATGAACTGCCTAGCTGGAGCACTTACTAGTTGTTGTTCCAGTGACATTTGGGTGAGGTGCATGTTGTTTTAAGAGGAGATTTATAATTTTGGATAAAATTGAGCAGGGGTCCAGATCCTTTCAAAAGTTCAGGTCAAAGGGTAACTCCAGCAGGTGTGACCTCTGTGTTACATAGCTCTCTAGCTCATTGTTACACCAATTGTGCCTCTGTGCTGGTAATCTCACAAATCATGTCCTTCAGGGGCAGTAACAATTGACAAGGAGCTTTAGCAGCAGGTACAACCACCCTGACAAACACAAACACCTGACACCGGGCTGAGGCTTGCTAGAAGCTGATAAAGATCAGCTTGACAGCTCACAGGCATTAATTGTCAAGGCAGAGCCCAGAAACTCTCACCCTGTTTTTGGGTTGTTTAGAGAGGACTCAGCCCTCCAACTAATTAGAAACTGAGCACAGTGCACCCTCCACTTAGGGTATAAATGGAGTCTTGCTATGGAGACATTTGGAGTTGATCTTCATGCAGTGAGTGGGCTGGCAGTTGGATTCTCTCCCCTTAGAGTGGGATGTCATCTAAGGAGCCTTCACACCCCACCCCACTCCACTCCCCTGCAAGTGGAAGATTTTCGTTAAATATGTGAGTACAATTGTGGTTCATCTCTCTAAATATCTTGACTGGTTGTGTAGCAGTGTACTCCCAACTGACATCTGAACCTCTAATTTTATTGTGTTGAAAGCAATGCAAAGCAATTACAGTAAACCCAGATTTTCAGGTGGCTGTTGCTGTCTATTTTTCTGAGTGCCTCTGCAACAGCTTCTATCAGATGATGATCTTGGCCTTTCCTCCCATTTGCAAGCTGGCATCTTTTCCTAAGCGGTGCCTGTATTTTACCCTCCTATTCAAACTCTCTACATTCTTTTGTTTCCTGTCTTCTCAATTTGGAGTCCAGAAAGAAAATAACCTCCTAATAATTTTGTCTGTAACTATGTAACTGGAAATGTAAGTGTAAAGGGAAATATAAAGTCTCTTCCTGCTTATTAGTCAATGTAATACATTTTCTAGTCTCAGAGAGATTACAGTAATATTTCATGCCACTTTTTTCCTAATCTGCTTTCTCAATTATCAAATCCCTTGGAGGAAAACTTTTCAATTCAGTCATCAAAATAGCCAGAGTTGCTTTATGTGCTGTTTCCATTTTCATTATTTAAGTCTGCATCAGGAAGGGCAAAGAATAACACCTGTATGAGTGTCTATTCTCAGCCCATCTAGGAACACAGCAAATTGTAGATTGCCTGATTGTTGGCTCAGCTGAAGTCCAGGGCTATTGCACTATTCAACTCAGTGTGTTTTTATCATCTTATGTTTCAGACTTTTTCTGTATGAGAGAGTTTAGCTCTAAATGTTGCTTAAAAAGTCTGTTAGTGAGGGAAGGTGGGAGATAAAATAAGGCCAAGGAGACTAAAGCATGGTTTCACTATTATGGTCCAATCATTCTTTCCATTAGTCTCAAATATTACAAATTAATGACTTTTCTATTTATTCTCATTCTCCCATCTTAACCAAGTATTACTTAATACTTAACCAAGTATTTGGTTAAGCCCATAAACGTCAGGAGCCTGTAAATATGAAAAAAACTTGGCATTTGATGCTAGCAGGGTTACTGGTTTCTATTTTCCTCCTAATGTTTCTGCTCCTAAAGCACCCTGCTGTACACTCCCTATGCCAGGATTATTTCGAGGCAATAGCCTCAAATCCTTTCTGTGTCACCCCAGGATCCACTCATGCTGAGGGAATGCATGATAATACTTCCCTTGCTTTGCAAAGCTAGAGGAGGGAGAAAGATTATGGGTGAATGCCAGCTCTGCTTCATAGTAGGTTTTACTCCAGAGGTGCCTAAATCATGTAGTGTGTAGCAGCATATAGGCTTCTTTGCAGCACTGTGGTCGTGAGGAGCTCTTGCTGCTGGCCATAGCTTGGCTTGTGGACAGTGTCAAGGAATGAGTTTTCCTGGTCCTGGGGCAGGAGCAAGTCTGGGCTGTGACTGGCCAGGCTGTGCTGTGTCCTGGTTTGGTAACACAGGAGTAGGCTCTGTGGGTGGAGAGCCAGCGTGAGGATACAGGAGGAGGCAGAGGTCCCAGTGCATGGTTATGAGTTGAGGCTGAAGTTTTGGTTGGGCAGACACTAGTGAGAGTGGACACTGGCTCAGAGGCCACTTCTTTTGGGAGACTAAAAGTGCGGGGAATAGAGCATGAAGATCAATAGGATTCCTTGGTGACGGCAGTCATAGCTGTGGGCAGTAGCAGAGCACAGTATGGTTTTGAAGGTTTGTTTTACTCTGTTCTAACAGTCTCTAGAATATATATATATCCACATGTAGTGTGGAAACAGCATTTACATTCAACACACTGCAGAGAAGACAGATGTTTCCTCCTGTTTCAGATGACAGATATTGCAAAGCACACCTTTGAAAAGAATTCAGTAGGATACTAATGAGCCATAATGAAATAGCTCAGCCTGTCTGTTTTCATACGGAAGTGAGCGTTTGCTGCCACAATGTGCAGCGTGAATGGGAGCATCCTGCACTACAGGGCTTGGCCGTGAGAGGGTCAGAGTCCTTCCTAATGGCTTGCAGCTGTTTCAGCCTTGGATCCACTGTCGGTGTAAATACTGCGGCTGTGTGCACCGGCTGGCTAGACTCTGTGCTGACCTAGACGGCTTCTGGAAACTCAGGATATGTCATTCCTAAAAGGCTCTTAATTTTTCCCATCCCACTCTGATTGAAAACATTCCTCATTCAGCCAAAATGTGAAAAAGAGAGCAAAGGCTCCAGTTCAGCTCCCATTGAGAGCAGTGACCCATCTCAGCCAGGGCAGCAGCTTGCTGTGTCAAATTGATCTGATTCTACCTTTCAGAAATCCAGGGTAGTGTCCTCTGCCTCCCCCAATTTTCTTTAAAACTCTGGAATCAGATTCTCTTCTGGTGCTAGTGTAGGGGCCTGCCAATTTGGCAATAATTTCCTTTATGCCATTTAAAGATCTGGTTTGTTATGCAGATCTTCAACAAAAACCACAACCAACAAGAAGCCTCTTAGGTGAAGCACTCTGTGGTGAGCATGTAGGTTATAGGAGCAATAGCTTTTGATTCATTCAAAGAGTATTGTGGATTATTTTGTGTTTAAAGATTAAAAAAAAAAAAAAAAAAAACAACAAAAACACCAACACCAAACTCCAACATTTTAAGAAAGGAAGAACAAGAAGAGATTTCTTGTAAGGAAAATAGTTTGAAATAAGCCTGACCATGGCAACGTCTACCAGATTGGTATTTACTACTTGGAATAGTTGCATTTTAGCCACAAATGGATGGCAGAGGAAAAACTGGTTATTTCTAGGGCTAAACACAGATTTGTGTTTCAAGAGCTGTCTGAAAAGTGATTCATCCGGAGGAAAAACAAGTGGGTCAGCTCTGAATTGATTACCAAGAGCAGTGAGATCAGTGGTCACCTCCCTTGATTGCAGTGGATCCTCATAGATCTGTTTGATGCTAAGGTTTTGAAAGACTGCAAACCTGGGAAGGTCTCCAGGAACCTCTTAGAAATGTTTCTTGCCTCATTTCTGTTGTTGGGACACAAGGTCCTTGCCCTGGCAGCATACAGATGTGCTTTCAGTGCAACTGGGGATGTTAAAAATCCCTGAGGGTACGAGCCAGACCTGCTGCCCGCTAGTACTGCCTACTGTTGTGTACCTTGAACCTGATAAATCAAGTGGTAGTGACTTTACTAGCCCTCCCTTTTATTCTAAGGGCTGAACCTGACCTCTGGAAATCATGTAGTGCCTCTGCAAGAGAAAAGACTTTACAGAACTACTGAACAATGTGTATTATCCACATTAATACATTATGGCCATAGGTCCCAACCTCGGTGAAAGGCGACCTGGTGCATGATAGCTTTTAAACCTGATTTCTGTTCGCTCTGCTGCAGTGTGTAACAGTCTAGAGTGATTATCTACAAACACACCTGCCAGTTAACACCTCTGATATTATTGTCCCACTGTGCTAATGAGGAAGAGAAGGTAAGACTTCGTACCTAATTTTCGCCATGTGCAAGCTTTTATTTGTGCGATAGGAACTCCATCTGAACAATGTGCTTCTGCGCATGCTGCTGGCCCAGGGCTTGCAGCTGGCAACTGCTTTGATTCGGGCACAGGCAAATTAGTACTTCTCTTTCTTTGCAAGTTCCTCCTCTCCATTTATCACCAGTTTATGTGGAAATATGTTCCATTGGCTATATTAAAAACAGGGTTTTCAATGAAGAGGTAAATTTATTTCCTCTATTGCCTTTGAAGTATGAAAGATCTTGCTGTTTCCTGTGAGGTATTAAATAGGCCTCTTGCTAGTATTTGAGGATGGAGAGAACCAGGAAATGTTTCTGAGTCTTGTTGCAAGTCAGAGGAACTTGGCAGCACACTTCTGCATGGGGAAGGAATTCTTCCCCACTTGCTACTGAGGTAACCCTTAAACAAATAAATAAAAGGACTAGTCAGACTGAAAACTAGCTCTCCACCCTGGTATGGCATCTGCTGGTTTTAGAAACTCCTGGTAGTATGACCTGGTGTTTGACTTTATTCTCTTTCTGGTCACCAGTGGAAGATCTGTGTTGGATGGGAACCCTTTACCCTAGTGCTTTGGGTGCAGCTGTAATCCTGGAGAATAAGAATCATACCTACTCCTCCTAGGGCAGCCAACATGAGAGCTTCCAAATCAGATAGCACAGAAAGAGAGGGACAAGCAGGAAACCTCTGTGTTGTGTTAGCCTGAACTGTTGCTTGGCTCATAACATAACATGGTCTGAAGTCTTCATAAAGTAATTGTGGCTCTCACTGACTCCATGTGAGTCATCGCAAGGTTGTTCTAGATGAGGAAGGTGTGCTCCACCTGTCCTCATCCTTGTGTATCAGAAAGGTTTCACAGAGGCTGCCAGCTCTGTACCAATAGAGCATTTCTCCTTGGCAATGCCATCTTCCTCACACCAGTGACACCAGTTTAGGACCAAAATCTGTCCCCTGATTAGCAGTTTCCAAAGGGCATCCTAAAAAGGAGCATAAAATATGAAAAGGCAATCTAGGAGGCTATTGTCAGGTCCTCTGCAACAGAACTGATCTACCCTGTGACCTGGAATGTGGAATGGGGACAGTGTGCATGGTGCCTCCATTGGGCAGCAGATCTGTGTCCCCATGTGTGGGTCCGTAATGTGCTTCTCTCAACATGTCATGGAGCAGATATGGACTGTACCAAAAATTAGAGGAAAACACTCCAGAGAGTCTTAAGAGATGCTGATGCCAGGTGTGATAGCAGCCAGCTGGTGTTTCTCTGCCTTTTTGTTAGGTCGACACCAGTTTTTGCCACTGGATACAGGTGGACTTATCCCGCAGCACATGTGCATGGCACAGCTGAGGCCTTCTGTTTGTTTTCTACCCTGTGTTTAGGTGTGATTTCAGGGATGTTTACAAACACATAAGCAGTTTAAAAAGATGTGAGTTGCTCATCCCATTACCAGATCTGCACCACAGATCAATAAAATACACAACAAAAAATTGTTTGTTGTCCCCTCAAATGCAAAACATTTCTAGAATATGAACAGACTTCTTGAAAATAAGCATGCACATGTATGCGTACACACATGCATTAAAAAGCCTTTTTGCCTTGGTGTTGAGCCAAAAAAGAAAATTAATTTAGTTTTATTATCTCCAGAGTGATTTCCTTTTTAATCAAAAGCTTGTGTCATTGGATAATCAAATTTCATTTAGATTACACTAACTTTTTAAAGTTGTAAACCAGAAATTATTGAAATACCCTGGCTTTTCTAAAGAAGTGTTGTTTGTTCAGATAACAAAAAATACATGTTGGACCACTTCTTAATGTGATCTCTGCCATGACTGACTTCCAAATATTTTAGCTGTGTTCACTTTAAAGAGGTTTAATGGTTTAGTGACTCAGTAAAAGACTGTCTTGACAAATCTGCAAGAAGAAGGAGGTTACAGAGTCAAGTAAAAATTCATTCCTTGGTTTACATTGCTTTGTTCATATTTTTTCATAGAAACAGCTGAAACTTAAATTCGAGATCATGATGCTAATGAAAGTGATAAGTAGTCTAGTCAGAGAAGTTTGGGGTTGGATTTTTTTGGTTGTTGGGGGGGGTAGTGGTGATGTGTGTTTGTGTTTTGTTTTTCTTTGAATGTGTCTCTTTTTCCAATCAATGTTTATTTGTATTGCTGTCTGAATTGGTTTTGGACGCTGACCGTACCATGTTTTCCTAACTTGAGACCTCATGAAGTGAAATAGTTTCCTTGGACCCACGAAGGAAACAAATTAGATGGGACTGGTTATTTAGATCACATTGTGCAACAAAACTGAAGGGAAAAGTTTTGGCTCAGCTCCAGGCCAGCTGTGTGGCTCATCCAACGTAGCTGACTCAGAGGATATCAGACAGTCCGTGCTGGAAGACACTGTGCATGGTGACGGGGTGGTTTGGAAAAGATTCCCAGCTTGTTTTTGAGGGGGCAGGGAGAGGAAAAAGAGTGCAAAGTCAGGGCACACTTTTGACATAGTTCAAAATAACCTATGTGACGGGGGACATGCAGGTTGAAATACATAATGACAATACTATGTGGTAGTAGCCTGAATCTGACCTGCACCAGTCAAAACTTTGAGGGGACTCATGTCAGGGGCTGGGCAGTAAAAGTGGCTGTGATTTCAGGAGGTCATAGTCTGTTGTGCTTCCATCTGGAGTTGGCTAAAGCCATCCCTAAAAATAGATGCCTGCCTATGAGTCACAAATTACAAGTCTGAAAAGAAATTAGATTAGTAACCTTCGATCCTAAGTATGTTGGGAGCCTTCCCCCAGATGTGTTTTGGGAAGAGGGCCCCTGCCCCAGCTGAGCATGAGTATCTGCAGGCTTGGCAATACCGTGGACTGGGGGGCTGACGGGAGTGCTGGCATCAGCGGTGGCTGGCAGGTTTGTAGGCACTCTCTTTTTCTCACTCACTCTCTTTTGTGTGATTGTTGCTTTGAGTGTGAGCTTAATGCCAAATCAGCAAAGACTGGAGGCTGGCTGTGAGAAACAACCAGTTCTGCCCCGTGGTTACCACCTGGGTACCACTGGCACTCAGCATCACTCCGTGCCTCTGCAATGGATATGGTAATAGAGGTCTTGAGGGAAAATCTGTATATGTGACTATAGGTATGTACTTTCTCACTTTTGCCTTCTTTTAAGGATGCTGCCTGAAACCCTGGTTTTGCTGAGAGTCGAAGTGTTTCTTAGAAAATTGAAACTATCAAAGAAATTTGCCTTTGCTGCACATCACACCATGTTTTTTTGGCAGAGGATCTAAGTGTGGGACTCCCTTCGTTTGGGACACTGGGTTGATCAAACGGTTAGGTACAAATAGTGTATGTTCTTAATTTATTATATGTGCTCCATTTGTGAAGGACAGTGGAAGGGTCGAGTGAGTGTCTTGGCTTTTTCTCAAGGGTGTGATATGTTGTTGGGTTTTGGTGGTTTGGTTTTTTTTTTTTTTTGCTTTTTTTTTGCTTTTTTTTTGGTTTTTTTGGTTTGTGGGACACATTCCAGCCCTTTCTATCAAAACCATTTTGTGCATTTCTGAAATTAACATATTCAAAGACTAATTGTTTAGTTTGAATACCATAATACATTTGTTTTCCCATCAGCATATTAAGGGACTAGATAGCTACCCGACTGATTTGTAAGAATGCAATTTTGTTCCTTGAAATTTTCATAAGGATCTTCTATTCCCCTTCATATGCAAAGCAGCTCTGTCACTGGAATTCACATAAAAAGAAATATCCAGCAGCATAATCCTTTTCCCCTCCACAACCTTGTTTACCGTTCTTAATAATAGTGGTTAAATATCTGTCGTTCAGTTTTGCAGTGTGCCACATTTTAAGCATACAATTTCCTGTTACATTTTAGTTGGCAAAAATAGAACTGACATTTTT
The DNA here is from genome assembly GCA_013396675.1 of Eubucco bourcierii. Classification (NCBI taxonomy): domain Eukaryota; kingdom Metazoa; phylum Chordata; class Aves; order Piciformes; family Ramphastidae; genus Eubucco; species Eubucco bourcierii. The sequence continues at coordinate 20,987 of VWZE01014120.1, forward strand.
CACACAACTTGGGTTTTATTTGCTAATATCCATATGAAAAACTCTACTGACAGAAAGTTTCAGAATTTTCCCTCAAACCTGAGGGCTATAGAAATTTGAAGCGCTGATGAAAGAGACTAGCATTCCTCCTGTGCACCTTGACACCTTCGACGCTGTCAATAAAGCTCTCCTGATTACAGAGTTCTCACTTCCAGCTTGGGCAATTAGCAAGAAGCAGGACACACCATTACCTCACTGAATTACCCTCAGGCAGCACCTCAGAAAAGACCAAGACTACTTCTATCTCTGTAGATCTACTCAGGCTGTCCCAACTTGCAGAAACATGTTTGCTTTAGGACTTCCAAGGTCACTGTTTCAGATTTTTGAAAGAGGACATGGGAAGCATGGCAATGTTTTTGTCTACTAGACCCGGAGAAAGGATGGTCTTGGACTTCCGAAAGTCCAGATGCTGTTTCTGAGATCTGGGAGAGGAGGAAATGAAGTCAGAGACAGACAGCAGCCCCTGTAGGAGTCTCTTAGAAAGAAAAGTGGGACAGGACAGAGAACGGAGAGAGGAGGTACAACTGAAACTGCTTCCCATCCTATTCACAGCATAGCCCTTCTTGCATTTGGTTTGAGGTTTGGTGTTGCAAGGAAAAATTCCAGACACATTACTCACTTATGTTAGAGTCTGTTGACCTGATACTGTAAGCTGGGAAAACAGACTTAAAACAAAGAGGCCAGACATGAGTGAACAGAATAGTAATGACTTTACAGTAAATTGTGTCATTTTGAAGAGGTTAATAATATGCTCATATTTTACTGAATGTATTAAAACTCTTAGTTAAATATTGTATGTTACTGGAAGGGAAATAAAATTTTATTTAAGTGGGAGCATTTTAATTTTACCACATTTCCTTTGATTTCCTTGAAGTCTCCAAAATTGATTTTACAGGATTTTCAAAGTGGGTAGTGTATTTATAGTTTTCCTAGGTTTGCTGCTGAAAACAAAGCAAGCAAGGCTTTGTGATTAACATGGTTAAGAACCAAGTCCTGCCAAAACTTACACATGTGCGTCTGAAAGCCTCTAAGTATTCTCCATGCACTAATTCAAACTATTCGCATGAGTAAAGTTAAGACTTTAATTGCATGCAGGTATTGTTTCCTCAAAATTAAGCAATTTGGTTTCTGAGGCTGTGAAGACCTGGTGTTATGCAGCTCCCATGACCCCTGAAATAAGAAAGCATTGTAAAGACTGCATAAAATGACTTCTTTTGTTAAAATATTACTGAGATGAATGTTCTCTTCCCTACTCAGATCGATAAAATCTGGATGTTACATCATTTCATCTAAAGGGGCTGCAGGTTTATATACCTTTTCTGTGCAGAGCCATATGAAATGAAAACTAATGAGGTTCAAAAGTTTTCTGTACATTTCAGAAAAAGTTTCATTTCAGTTTCCCATCTGGAAACTGCCGGAATTGACGGGGGGAAGGGCTCCTGGAAGAGCTGCTTATTTTTTTCCACAAGATTCTCTTGAGATTTTTTTTGTTATTGTGAGTTTGCCCTCAGGAACTCACACAGGGTCTCTTCCCAGTTTTTCCACTTGCCTTTCAGCACAGACCCCTGGGAATTTTCCTATCTGCCTTCCCCATGGTCCCTGCCATTGGCACAGGTTAGTTCAGGGTGTGGCATTCACCTTGAGGACAGGACTGAGTTGGAGAAATAGCCCTTTTGGCACCAGATGATGGGCAGCTGTGGGCAGCCTACCAGGGCCCCTTATCTTCCTTCTGCAGGCCCCAAGGGTGATTGCTGGAGACATTGTCCCCCTATCCTTGTTATTTGGGTTCATATCCTTTGTAAAACCTCAGTACTGGGTCCCTTGCAGTTATTTGATCTGAGACTGCACTTCTCTCTTTCCAGGGGTGATTTTTCACATGTAAGTGGTTGCAAGTCAGTCAGAGAGGATCTTTCCTGAATGATATTCTCACCTGCTCTTTAATTCTTGTGCACCCTCTCCTGATGAAAAGTGTTTTCTTGGACACTTCAGGCCAGTGTCTGTCCTCTGCTTACAGGACAGGAGTTCTGTGTTGACAGGGGTCTCCTGTTTCAGACTGAATTAATTACTGTCTTTACCATCTGCTGGCTCCTTGGAGCAGTTAACTTTTAATATCTCCCTGTGCGTTCTGTAAGATGGCTTGTTTTGTGGCACAGCTCTGGCTCTTGGGAGCCTTTTTTCTTTCAGTTGTGACACCCAGGTCTCTTAAAGCATTTAAGTGGAGGGTGCTTGTGATCTGCTTTTGACAGCTTCTCCCAGCTTCAGCCAAGATCTTTTCAGTAGTATATTTTAAAGGATGATGACTGATTTTTTTTTTTTTTCCCATAGCCAGTTTTGACTCCAAATGTGAACTATCTTAAAGTTGTTCTGAATTCTGTAGTTCAGTGGCAAGAGTTCATCTTCCAGAGACCCCATCATTATTCCAGGCCAGAGAAAACAGACTCAAGGCTTGAGGAAAACAAAATGTTTTTCCTTCCTGCTGCATAGAGGCTTCCACAGATGTAGCATGCCAAGGTTAAATGAGGGGCAGGAGGAGGTATGGAGAAGAGTGATTGCAGGGGGCACCACTAAAGAGGTGATACAGGATTTTCCCTAGCCTGCCTGTGGTGGAGGAGCTCTGCTCTGCCTGCTGCCTTTCTCTGTGCCAAAGCGGGGCTGGAGGGGGGAAAGCCACTGCTGAAAAATGCATCTCCTTGCAGGTACTAGTTAACTCATTTAAATGTCACTTAGCAGACATGTAGACACAACCCTGCTGTTTAAAACACTCTATCTGTTCATAATCACTGCAGGGGAGTAAAGGCAGCTGTAATGAGACTGTGAGATCAATAATTACTCTTAAGAGTGTGTTTCTGCCTGGTTTTAAACACCAGTGAATACAGAGAAATGCCCAAGTCAAAAAGCTGGAGCTTGGCTGCCCGCTTAGGCAGTGCTTGCACTGTAGAGAGCCAGAGTATCAGCTGCTGTGTGAGATGGAGTCAGGGCACATGTGGCAGTGGTTATGACTAAGGAAAGATACTGACCCTTCCAAAACAGTCTCTTTCGTCCCTGGGGATAGAAGCAACACCAGCCAGGCTATGTGGCTCTGAGCAATGCAAACCTTTTCCTGAAGCTGCAAAATTTCAGTTTTCTTTGACTTTGCATAACACTCTAGTCAAAGATCATCCTGTTGAAGTTGGTGTATCTGTGACAGCACTCGCAGGCCACCAACCTCTTCCTTCCACTCCTGCTTTGTAGAAGTGAGCCTGGCTTACTTGCCCTCTGCAAATGTCTGCCCCAGGTGCTCCTTCCCACCATGAAAGCTTGCCTCTTTTTGGTCTAACAAATCTGGGTTGTTTAAGTCATCTACATTTATGGTGTATGGCTGCTGCATTTGATATATCTTAGTTTCTTGTCACTCATAGATTGCTGTCAAATTCACATATTCCACCAATAAATGACACAGAATAAGGAATGTCACTGATAAATAGACTGAACAACTTTCAGCCCAGAACCGGTGCTGGGGAAGCCGATGTGATATCACTCACTGGGCTGCTGCAGCAGCTAATGACTTGCTGCTTCCTGAATGTCACCCAGGTTTATATTTGCCTTTATTGTACTAATAAGTAGACAATAGTTTCTTACTTTCTGCAAGCCACCTGTGTGTCAGTTTTTGTTAAAACCTGACAAATAACTGCTTTTCCACCAGACAAGTCTTCATTTCTACTATCTGGGCTCAGCAACTAAGCTAAAAAAGAGCAATTGTTGAAGTAATGGGTCCTAAACACACAGTTGGTATTTGCTACGCAAGTAAAAATTGCAAACAAGAACCATAGGTGACTCACTCTCTCACTTTGTGATGTTTCCCGAGCTTCAGCAACCAGCAGAACACTGTAGATGGTTCAATATATGACTGCAAAGGAAAATAAATTAAGTAGCAGGAGAGCCAAGAAGAGGTTCGAAGTAAGATGCTGATACAATTATAGTAGAAATGAAATCCAAGCACTCTGAAGAGCTGAGGAACATGCACAGTAGAACTTTTAATGTGCCTGACACAATACTTTTGAAAGCAAAATCCTGTTCATTTCCTCCAGTAGGTTTGCTTCATACTGAACAAACATTGTCAGAAGACAATATTTAAGGAAAAACAAGATGCGCTTGTGAGCGGCCACTCTCTGGCCCCAGTGCTAGGGGTAAGGAGCTGATGGCTGCCGGGGTGATGACTCTCTTGTAATTTACTGCAGGCAGGGCTGCCAGGTAGGGCTCTCTGTAGGATGATGGGGTCCCAAGTACTGCAAGTCAGCTGCAAGTTGGGACTGTGTGGCCTATCTGAGTAGTGATTTTGCTTCTCCATTTCTCAAGCAAAAAATCTCTGCAGCTCCTGAGAGAAAGCTTTGCTGTCCTTTTTCCTCATCTGTTTTCCTCATAGGTTACCATCCCCTTCCTTTTCTTGTCTGTGACTCACCTTTGATCTGGGTTATGTTTAGCCTCGTGATGCTGGCTGACTCCCTGCCCTCTGCAGCAGACCTGGTAGTGGTCTCTCCCTGGTTTGGGTGCTGTGCCACTTTGGAGAGATTTTGGGAGCAGCAGAACCGAGATCACTTCTGTCATCAAGCATCACACAATAGATCTGTTTTTCAGCCACTGTCAGCAGCAGAGCCCTGTCTGTGTGTGGTTTCGCTGGCTGGAGTTTTAGTGCGGTCATGTTTGAGCACATAATTGCTTTATCTTGTAGTAACAAATCAGGTTGGAAAATGGAACCCAAATGATAAAGTACCAAATAACAAAAAATGAGAAATCAGGTTCCAATACATACTTGGTTTTATTAACTTAAGGAGCAGTGATATGAAGGCATCTGTTCTCACTGCTGCTGTTTTTTCCAGTGAAAGCTGGAAAGTCAGACCACTGGTACTGTCAGAAAAAGGTATTACAGTCACTGGGGAGAGATCAGGAGAGGAAAAAAAAAAAAAAACAACCCAAAAAACCAACTAAGTTGTGGTCTGTTATCTTAGCTGTCTATTTTTTTTTTCATCTGTTCTGAGAAGCAATGGCGGCAGAGAGCAGTGACACAGGAGCTAGCCCTGCCCTCACCTGAGATTGTCAGGAGTGACAAATATCATCAACAGAGGGAGAATTGGGTAACAGCAGTATTTTCCAGTGGGTAGGTACAGATGGCTGTACTAACAGAGTATTTTCTACTTATTTTATTACTAATGCAAACTACATTCTCTAGAAGTTGTTACTCTGCAATTTTGCCCTCCTGAATCAATCCTCACGTACTTCAGAAAAAAAGACATTACATTTTCTCTTGGCAAACTTTGCTTGCTGGTGCTGCAAGCAGAAGCAGGGCCTTTTGGCAGTAGATCAGCATTGCTGCTCCCAGCGCCTGACCCCAAGTGCTCAACCCTGGGCATCACAGCACAAATGCTACTCCCATGGTTGTGCTAAAACATTTGAATATAGAGGTTAGACCCATGTAGGGAGCCATGAGCACCAGCGACTTCTGCTTTGTTTGCTCTAAATAGCATCATTCTGAGGAGGCATCCAGGAAATTGCGTCTTTAGGCATGGAGATTTCATTTTCTGCAGGGTAGGCAAATATCACAAGCAGGGATCTGTACTGGGCCCAGTGCTGTTTAACATCTTTGTCAGCAACATGGACAGTGGCATCAAGTGCATGATCAGCAAGTTGGTGGCTGACACCAATCTGTGTAGTGCGGTGGACTCACTTGAAGGGATCTATCCAGAAGGATCTTAACAGCTTTGAGAAGTGGGCCAGTGCCAACTGCATGAGGTTTAACAAGTCAAAGTGCAAACTCCTGCATCTCTGTCAGTACAGACACAGACCAGGCAGAAATCCAGACTGGGTGCAGAGTGGGTTGAGAGCAGCTCTGAAGAAAGAGACTTGGGGGTATTGATTGATGAGATTGGCTCATCATGAGCCAGCAGTGTACTCATGCAGCCCAGAAGGCAAATCATGTCCTGGATGGCATCAAGAAGAGTGTAGCCAGCAGGGTGAGAGAGGTGATTCTGCCTCTTTACTTTGCTCTCGTGAGACTCCAGTTTACATACTGCAACTATTTCTGGTGTCCCTATCATAAAAGTGGCACAGAGCTGTTGTAGCAAGTACAGAGGAGGGCCACAAAGACAATCCAAGGCTGGAAGACCTCTACTATGAGGATAGGCTGAGGAAGCTGGGATTGTTGAACCTAGAGAAGAGAAGATTCTGGGAAGACCTTAAAGCTGCCTTCCAATACCTGAAGGGATCGTACAGGAAGGATTCAGAGGGACTCTTCATAAGGGTGTCTAGCAAAAGGAGAAGGGGGAATGGGTTCAGATTGAGGGAGAGTAGGGTTAGAATGGATCTTAAGAAGCTCTTTAGTATGAGTGGTGAGGTTCTGGAATAGGTTTCCCAGGGAGATTGTGGATACCTCCACCCTGGGGGTGTTCAGGGCCAGGTTGGGTAAGGCCTTGAGAAACTGAATCTAGTTGAGGCGCGTCTCTGCTCCGCAGGCAGTGGGAGGTTGGAGCAGATGATCTCTAAGGTCCCTTCCAACCTAAGCCATTCTATGATTATTTTAAGTCTTCTGATTTTTATTTTTAGGCGTAGGGCATTAATGAGGCAAAAACATCTTCATGATGTATAAAAGCACTTTTTCTCTTAAATGATATGCAATGTACTGATGTGAAATGATGCAATGAAGGAAAACAAATAACAGCAAGTAACATTTCAAATTGGTCCTATGTACAGCTCAATATGAGTGGGAATTAAGTGCTCTGGAATATATTTAAAGCATGATGCTAATACTTTCTGATGATACTTTGTCCTTAATGACTTGTTTGTCTATTTGACTAAGCCATGCCTAATGGACCTGTAAGCCAGGCTCTTTCATAGACCCCAAACATTCTTCCTCAAAGTGAGCACATGAGGAGACTCCGAGGGACTCCCTGGCACCACATTTTCTCAAAAAGCAGGCTCCAACAGGGTAATTTTCTGAAGCAAAATAAATCTTAGGTTAAAATAAAAGGTGAAGGGAAGGGGGCTGGTGTCCCTAGAGGGCAGGTCCTTCCCCTAGTCTTGTTACTGAGTGTACTGTGTAACAGGCTCCAGCCCACTCCCCCCATGTGGCCAGGCAAACCACCATCTCTCTGTTGCCACCAGAGCTGGCTCCAGGGTGCTCCCCGTTTCTCCTGGGAGTCACGCCAAGTGCCCCTGGGCATTGCAGTGACCTCTGCTTCCTCTCCAAACTGAGGGTGCCCTGAGCTCTTCAAGAAGGGATGACTCCACTCCTTCTCCTGGAGGCTTTGTCAGACCCAAAAGGCAATGGCAAAAATAAATCAAATCAGCAGCTCCTCTTCTCTCCCCACCGCTGCAGCAGGCTAAGGCATACTGTACACGTGCAGGCAGTGGAGAGCAAATGCACAGACCAGAGCTGGTCCACCAAACTGGTCGTGTGGAAATCTCTCTTTTTAAGAATTACTGTTTGCAATTTTGGAGACAAATTTTGAGCCTTCAGAAAGTCAGGGCATGGGAAAATGATGGGAGCAATGATGACACTGTTGCATTGCCATTGGCAGTTGTTGGCTTTAGAGTGTTGGCCATTTGCAAGTGAGAGTGTGGCATTTAATTGGGAGTGACTACAAACTGGTGTCAATCTAGCGTGGAAACTGGAAAGTGCACAAACTTGTTTCTCTGCAAGTTTATTTACATTTGTTTCATAGTCAGAAGCACAAGGAAGTGCACTGCAGAAGGCAGCAAGAGAGCTCTCGATCTGCTGCTGCTGGCTAGAGTGCCTAGACAGCAAAATCACATTGCTATTTTTTCTCTAAATAGTTGAAAGGGGAAAAACCCTAGCTTCTTTGTCTGTAAAGACATTGTTTATACTAAGGAAAGTTTACACAGCTTGTAGAGAATTAATTTGTAGGAAATGAAATCTCTGTATCTTCTTCATCTTTTAGACATGGTCACCACCTCATTCCAAATCACACCACCACTTGGATTAGGGCTTTAGGGTTATCAGCAAGATTTCAGAAATAAATACTTTCAATCTTAAAATGAGAAAAATGAGCAGAAAGAAGATATGTAAAATCTTGTTTTAGAGCCTTCTCAGAGGAGCTAGGCTCAGTTAATATCCTGACCTAAATCTGAAAGATCCTGGGAGGATGCAATAGGTCCAGTTTGCCCTAGTCTTCATGCTGTGGGACACAGTATGTTGGTACTACCAGGTGCCGCTGGGAGTCCATTTTTCATTGATCTTACTCTGGCTGAAGATAAGGTACCAGCAAGAGTTTGGTGACGGCTTCTGTGGGCCTCATCTTGCAGTGACCCTGCTGCTGAGATTGGTACACAAATGCTGTAGGATTGTTGGGCAGGAATGGGGAGGCATGGCCTATTAGTTGTCCCAGGAACCAGGACAGCTGTCAGAGTCACAGGGAAGCAACATCAAAATGACAGTCTGGGCTCTGACTCCTGCTTCCCATCAGGCTGAGGAGGGTCAGGAAAAATGCAAACTTTCTGGTCAAAACTGAATGGGAAACTTACACTGTTTGGGGTCACTTTAAAAATGTAAAAAAGACAGACTACTGAATGACCTTTTTATATCCTCTGATCTTCTGCCTCTGCATATCCTGCTCCTGTGGGCAGTAGGAATGACAAGACCCTGAACTGTACTTGTAGTATTTTTAGCCCAGGCTGCACTAAGAGGTGCTGAACATCATATGGGAGAATGTACTTCCATGAAACTTAAGAAAGACTTGTTCATAATCTTGTTCACGAGACTTGGGTAGAAGTTAGCTGCCATTTGAGTCTCTGACATTTGTGTTTGTCCATCCATTAGTTAAAACAGGTATGCTTGTGCTCTTGAAAGATACTTACCATAAAGCAACACAGCATCTAAACAAACTAAATCAAAGGCACTTGAAATCTGTGGCCAGTGAAGATGTTTCAGAGAACCTGAACTCCTTTTCAAGGCACAGAGGAGGACTGAATGAATCCAAAAGGTTTCAGCACAGCCTTGGGAAGCTGCTGGGCTGTGCAGTGCTGTGAGGCCTCAGCTCCTGACACTTCTGGCATTTGAGACTTTAAGGATAGCCAGCTCACCAACAACATTAAGCTGTTTCTCTGATGCCATGTGAAACCTTCTTCAGACCTGGAAGTAAAACCCTGGCTGGGTTCATCTGATAAACAGGAAGGAAGCAAAAGCATCATTTTAGTTTTTCGTTAGATGTCCTTGCCTTCCCCAGGGAGTTCAAGTGTTCCCTTGGACTCAGATGGCCTCTGCAGCTCTTGTGACCTTCCTTGTTTAGCCTGGCACAGCTTGAGGTTTTCCACTGAACTGTCACCAGGCATTCACGGTAACATTCATCCTCCCCCACCCCCATCCTGAAGTTGTGGATGTCTTTTAAAAAACAGAACAATAGTAACAATAAATAAATCATGCAATCCAATACTCCTGTGAGAAAAGGATGCAGCCTTAGTAATAATTAGGGGTCAAAACATAAAGGAAAGACTAAACAGGAAATAATGGGGGCGGGTGGGATGGGACACAGCAGGATTTGGCTGTGCCTGGGAGCTTCAAACTGGCAGTCATATTGCCAGCTGGTGGCTGAAAGAGCTGGTGGCCTCTACTCCAAGTTGTCCATCTCTTGTTACCTGGCCTCTGAGTGGTGGGAGCTTTTACACTAAAGAGAACTCCATGTTGTGCTGGTCCAGCAGGACACTCCAAAAGTACAGGCAAACATGCATGGAGACATGCTCTCCTGTGGACTGTGCTGGAGGTCTGCCATGGGCTCCATCCAACACATCTGATGAGCACTGAATTTACTGCATTTTCTAAAGAGGGGGGAAAAAAAAAAGATTTATTTTTAAGCTGGATCATGATGTCATTTTGTTGGTGTTGTGTTGTTTTTTCTTTTTAAATAAAGACCCGTGCCCAGAGGGAGGGACCTCTACCACACAAAATCAATACCAATTACTACGCTGTAAAAGCCTAGACCATGCATACACGCTGTAGTGATGACCAAACTGAATCCCCTTTGTGCATGGAGTACTTAGCTCTTTCATAGTGTCTGAGGCTGTAGTGGTAGTTGAGCTATTACAGGAACAATTGATGAGGCTAGCTGACGTCAATACTTGAAAAGAACTTCACCTGTTTTAGAAGCAAAAATAAAAAATGGATGTCTGTTAAAAAATATAATTTAAGGTAATCAGAATGCCGTATAATAAGAGCTCTGTTACACATAATTGGTGTTCCTCTCTCATTTGGCATCAGAGTTTGTATTCAATTTCCTCACATGGTTTGGTTATTGCTTTTGGTTAGTACTATATACATCTAATGATGAGTAAACTTTTTTATTCCTCCCTCTCATTCCTTTGAAAATGACCTCATGTAATTTTTTATTTAAGGGGAAAATACACATGTGTCTGTCTGGGCAGAGTCCTGAATAAGTTTTGCAGTCAGAGCTCACTGCTTTGTTTGGAATTCAGGCAGGTTGTCTGGTTGGATTGGGTCAGCAGCTGTGTCTGAAAAGAAGAAAAGATGCAGGATTTCACTTCAGAGGTAAAGGTCTTATACCACACCAGCAGTTTGACAAAAAACCACCAACCCTGAAACACCAAGGTCAAGTTGTAATTCAGTATTTTAGAGTGCCAAAAGCCCCATCTTGGATTTCTGATCTAAGCAGCATCATTCAGTATTTCACTGGACCTCTTGAACTATTCCACTGAAGTCAGTACAGTATTTGGGACGTAAAAGTTATCATTTAACATTGCAGTGAAGGATTTAAATTACATACAAATTCACAGAAGCAAGAGTTGAAATAAAAGCTATAAAGATTTCCAGTTAATGGATGAAGAGGCTTCCAAAGCCTAAAGAAAAGGAACTTTTGCCCACGTCCCTGTCAGTGGCAGAGGTCTCCTTACTGGTCACTGCAAGCTGGTGTTAGACCCTGTACAGTTGCTGGTGAGTGCCTTGGCTGCCTGCGTGGTGCCCATCCCTGGGTGGTGGGCACTGTCCTCGCCGTTGGAACTGTGAGGACCTCCAGCCATTGCTACAGGTGGCTTAGGAAATGCCTATCGCAAGGCAAGGAAGTGGTGACCTCTGAATGTGCCACTGCATGTCCAGTTCCTCACGTCTGCCTGGGGCTTGGGTGGGAGTTTTGGAAGCATCTAGGCTCATTTTCCTTCTGTTGCTGTCTATAGCCCCTCCTGCTTCTCCAACAAGGCAGGCCAAGCTCTGTGTTGCCCTGCGGGGTTCTGCAGGAGATGCTTGCTTCCTCAGTTTCTCTCCCTTCACCAGAACTCTTTCTCTCCCAGCCCCTCTGCCCTTAGCTTGTGTTATCAGAGTCCAGCCTGCCACGATGAGCTGTTACTTGGGTCTCTGTCCAGAGTACTTTAATTTGAAAAGGAGGATCATTGAGTTTAACAGCTTTCTTTTCCTGTGGCAGCTGCTCTAATTTCTCCTGTCACCTCTGGGGATTTAAGCTCAATACTGAGACAAAACTGTGCAGAAAAGGCAAGAAAGCCCTTTATTTAAAATGGGCTCTGAAGGAATACCTCCCCTCCCAAAGCAGCAGCTGAATACCCTCCTTGGATATATAGAAAGGGCCAGCTGAAATGTATATCCAAATTCCCTATTTTGCTGAATGTTTACTCTTATAAGATTTCTGATGAGATTACTAGATGACCTCTTAAAGCCCTTTCCCACCCAATTATTTATGATTCTGAGTTGCTCTAAGTTCTCATAATGGCTCCTTTATGACTCCTTACGTAGTTTATTCGCTATTGAAGTTAAATGAATTGGTTAGTAAATTCCTGGATGCCCCTTTTTATAACTCAGTTGAGTGCTGTATTTTGTGGTTCTGAAATCCTCTGGCACCTCATCTGTTCTCCATGAACTTTCAGAAATCGCTGCTCAAGGTATCACACTTCCCTCTGTCAACTCTGTTAGCAATCTTGGATGCTTGTCTTTCAGTCCTGTGAGTTTATAAATGCTTTCCCAGAAATTCTTTTCATCTTCCCCTTTTGATTTACTCTTAGTTCGATCAGGTCATCCGGAGACTTCAAGCCTCAGATTTCTCTCGCCCTCCTCTCTTTGATTACAAAAAAGCAACAGTAACTGGTGAACAGACTCCAGTTTCACAACCCAAGAGAAATGTTCTTAGATAAGGCAGTCAGCTGAGATCTGGAAAAGACTAATTCCTACTCTGCATTGAACGGATTTTTTGTTCATGATTGCAGACACCACATTGGTCAGATAGCATACAAAGTATCCTTTGATAAAGGTAAGTGGTTGGTGAGCTACAAGCAAATACTTGATCTTAGGTTAGACGAGGCCTCGAGTGACCTGTACTAGTGGGAGGTGTCCCTGCCTATGGCAGGGGGTTGAAATTAGATGTTCCTTGAGGTCCCTTCCAACCTTACCATTCATGATTCTATGATCTGAATATCAAGGCTGTCACTGTTTGAAGAGCTGACAGCTCTGAGCACACCTCAATTAGTAATTTCACTGCAAAATTCAAGTTCCAACAGATCATACAGGGTCTAACAAAATGGCATTAGACAAGCTAATGTCACTGGAAGAATACTAATAAAAAGCCCATAATACATAGAATCATAGAATGGTAAGGTTGGAAGGGACCTCAGGGGTCATCTAGTTCCAACCCCCTGCCATAGGCAGGGACATCTCCCACTAGTAAAGGTCACTCAAGGCTTTGTCCAATCTGGCCTTGAA
>VWZE01014120.1:34062-56989 GCA_013396675.1 Eubucco bourcierii
GTTTGAGCTGCATGTGCACACTGCAGGCTCATGTTGAGCTTTTCATCAACCGAGACCCCAAGGTCCTTTTCCTCAGGGCTGTTCTCCATCCATTCACCACCCAGCCTGGATTTGTGCTTGGGATTGTACCTACTCAGGCATGCAGACATGTAATGATCCACTGATTTTAAAAATCCTGAATCCCCTTGATGAGAACACTGACAATGACATAAATCTGATCATATATTTAGTGAAGTGGTCTTAGTAAAGACTGTGTAGGCAAAAACTCCCGACAAAGTGTGAACAATCTTTATTTAGATAAAATAATAATAAAATAAAATAATAATTCAGTTTAGTTTTACATGGCTCACCTATACCACAACCTAACCTGTAACTGAATGCAGGTGAATGGTAATTCACCGTTATATAAAGGTACATTTAAACAGATGATAAGCAGGTTTAGCAGTAATTAAAGGGGAAAAAAAATAAAACCACTATAAAACCAGTAGTTTCTTCTTGTCAGGGGACTTCTGTTGAGGGAATCTCATAGCAATAAGGCATATGGATCAGTCATATTTCTGACTATGTGCTGGTCTCAAAATGCTCTGGCCTGCAGCAGAGGCTGTTCAGTTAACTCTGCTCAAAACCCTTCCTGCATGTTTACAGTCAGACAAGCTTCCATGTGATCTAGAGAAGAAAGGCACTGAGGTCCTGATTCTGTGCACGCGCATATGCTTACACCCATGAATTAGAGTGGGAACATTTATGTGCAGAAAGCTTAGCATATGTGCTAAACTTTGCAGGACTGACATGCCCAGTCCTGTACAGATCCTTGATGGAGCTTGTTTTCCTGCCAAGTGTTTATCCTGAGCTCCAAATGGGCCAGTCCTCCCTCACAGCAGGGTGTGAGCTTCCCCCACAGCAAGATCTGCCTGCAAAGAGATTTCCTGCAGCAGCTCCAAAAATATGTCCTTTGGAGAATACTTTTCCCACCTTCTGCAAATCTCAACCCATGTAACATTCCAACTTCTTTCTTAACGTTGCATCCCTCCTTTGTAGGAGACAACAACGCTGGCTGCCTTTTCTCTTTCAGGCTTCTCCAGAGACTTGCTCTATTTCAGTAGCTTTTCAGTATAGTCGATCTCTGCCTGTGGATGTAAGATGCGGCAGAGTTTATTGTCATCTCCTGGTGCTTGCAAATCTTGAATTTTACTCTTGCAGTGACTGAAGTGGAGAAGGACTTTTATAGAAATAAGTAGTGCTTAGTTAACTAAATATTATTTGAGTTCCTGAACGGCAATAGTTATAAGAGACAAGAACTAGATTGTTAGAATTCACCAAATGTAGGCTGTGGTTTAATGTGTGGGTGTCTGTTGAAAAATAGACTATGGTCTTCAGGAGAACCCATTATGTAGTATTTCCAAATAGCCCAAATCACAACATCTTTGTGCTCCTCTCCTGTAGATCGCAACTCTGCCCATGTCCTCTCTGTGTCCCTTCTGTTTGAATCATTTTGTTGCAAGAAATCCTGTCTAGTAACAATATTTTGCTGAGATCCTCTGTACAGTACTCCTCATCATCCCCCCCTGCCTTCTGCCTCCCCCACAGTTTCGTTTGCTTTCACACTTGCAAATGTTCCTTCTACAGCTGATCACTTACCTCCTGTTCAATAAAAAATAATGGGAATCTGGCTGGTAGATTTGCCTGGGAGAGCTTGCGGTGCTTAAACATAACCATTGCACCCAAAGACTGTACTGAATGAGTGATGCACAACTTCACCAACTGGTGTTTACAGCTGAAATATTTTCTCTGTATGTGAACCACAACAAACTTTCCATTGCCTATGCAAACAAAATCCTGTACAACAGAAACCAGAAACTATACATATTCATGAACATAACTGAAGTTGGTTTTTTTTTTTCCAGTTAACTGTTTAAGGGATACTTAATATAGAAACTGTGTTGAAATCCAGGTGCAAGGAAATTAAACAGGGCGGTAATAGAGATCTTTCTATGTACCTAAACCAATATCAGTTGTATTCCTAGAGGTATCACAATTTTCTAAGCTTCCTGAAAGTGTGAAGTGTATCTCTGTTTCCCACATACTTTACTCCACAGAGATAAGTCATCTGTTAAAATAAACTCTGAGAAATGCCACTGTATCTGGCATGTTTGTTTTGGCGTTCATGCTCCAAGCAGATGTACAGGAGAAGGACCTAAACCAGGAGGAGAGTGATGGCTGTTCAAGGGGCCTGGTACATGTGGGTACAAGTAGGCAAAATCAAGATGCTTGTGAGAATAGACATGTTTGTGTGTATATGCATACATAGGACCTCAATCCTACGACCGTTGCTTTTGCACCTCCACAAGATTCTCTGCCCCCTTTTCAGTCAGCTCAGCAGAATGATTACTTTTGCAGTTATCAGAATCAGACCTAGGACATGTAATTACAGCCCTGGCCCCTGGAGGCATGCTAGTGTGCAGAGGCACATCCTTGTGTGCTTTTCTAACAGCTAAAGCCAAACTCCACCATGTGGCTTGGCACAGAGGAAGGGATGATGCAGGTTGCCTCTGTCCAAACCCAGGTACATGGCTCCTGCTTGGTCTGTGATCTTTCACTTGATGAAATAATAGAGTTAACAGGTCAGTGTCACACAAGCATCAAAGAGGAGAAATTCTCAGAGTACTAGATTTTTAATTCAGTCACTCTGAGTTTTCTATTGAGTAAAACAGCACACATCAGATATTCTGTCCTTTATTACTTAGAGGAACTTCCAGATACTGTGGGAACTCCAAAAGGTCTTGTCTGACCCCCAGAGGGGAGCCTGATACTATTGCAGTGATTGTAACTGGGCTCAAATTTCCAACAAATGGGTAATCTGTGAGTCGGAAGGCACCAACTGTTATTTGCCAGCAACAATTTGTTGTAGCTATGCTGGAGGGGCAAGTCACTGCTGATGTTACCTCCTGAAGCATTTTGCTGTGAGTGAGACAGGGTAACCAACTCTGAGCTTGCCCTGTCAATCAACAAGCTTCTAAACTAAAACAGTTCTGGTTTGTTTCTCTACCTGCATAGACCTGATGAAGTCATGTGTGGAAAAGGCAATGTTCTTGGGTAATTTCTGAAAAAAAAGCCCCAACTTAAATAACAGCACGGGCTTTGCGTGTGCATTTTCAAGAAATGTCAACCCACTCATGACAGTACAGACTGTGTCATGAAGATAATAGCCATGTGTTTCTGTTCCCAAATGGCCTTTAGCTGATTGGCTCTTGAGCATGCATGGATGGCAAGGTGTGCTCTCTTACCTTTTTCTTTATACTTCATCCAACTATGCTTTGTAGGAGGTAGTTATTGGTGTCAGTAGGAGCTGGAAGCAGCAGGGAATGGCATAGTTCAGCATGCTGCTGCTTCAAGAGGGTACTGTCAAATTAATACTTAGCAATCCAGAGGCCCACTGCGTCATGATATTTAACATACCCAATTACTGTAATCTTTGTATTTTATTATAGGATATTATTCATCAGTAATGTACCTGAAATCAGAGAGATAACAAAGAAAGCAGCGAAGAGCTCTGTAGCTCATTTTTCCTAATGAAAGGGATTTTCTGTGCATGACAGGTTGTATAGTTAACAGAAATTGTAACAAAGTCCAGATCTGTTGCTTGCAGTAAATCTTTGTCAATAGCATGCATACATCAAGACATAAGTCTTCTCTGTGGAATGTCCTCCACGTTAGGAAGCAGTTCCTGGAACAGTGTTTATTTTTACCTTGTGATAGTCCTACACACTCGCTTATGTAGACATTCCAGATAAGAAATTATCTGAAATTGGGAAAATGTCTACACAAAATAAACATTCACAATGTACAAAAAGAGAAAAGCATTTAGGAAGTATTCTTCAGCCTGTAGCAGTCAGCTCTGAAAATAACTGTAAATAATGGAAAACATGTCTCAGGCTAATGGATTCTCAGTTGTAGGCTTCATGGCAGCGCAGGCTTTTCTTTTTGAAAGATCTTCTTGTGCACCCTCTTAACGCCGATGCGTAAGTGCCACAACCTGCAGCACTTGTTCAACTATTTCACCAGTGGACCATATTGGCAGAGCATATTTGTAGGAAGGTTGCAGTGGGCAAATATCATTCAGACATTCCTCCCAGTGCAGTCACAACCCCTGCTTTGCTGCACCATTCAGGTCTTGTGATGTCTGCAGAGCCAGCCCCTTGTCTGCAGCAGGTGCCTGCAGTAATTGCTGTGCCTCTTTCTGTGCTTCTCTCCATGGGGTGGGACACACAACCAGGCACCCATCCTGCCACACCCAGAGCTGGACCTAGAAGGGTGGGCAATGATATTTCAAGTGTGGGAATGGCTTAGTCCGTTTTCTGACCTTGTGCCTGAGAGGACGATGTGCAAGGAAATGATGCTTCAAGTATGATAATTCAGAACTGAGCCAGTGAGCCCCACATGCCAGCTGAAGAGTATGTTTGAGGCCACTGAAATGGGTATCTGAAAAATAGGCCTCCACTTTTTGCCTTTCCTAACAATTCATCTAATTAGTTATTCTTGTAGTTTTAGTTGATATAGATGACTATAATACAGTCATATCAAACACAAGTGTGCAGCTGAGGTGGCCATAGGTCCAGAGAGAGGGCTCTCAATACCTCTGGAGCAGATGTGCAGGGAGGAAACAGCTGCAGTAGCTTCTGTGTGGTATACAGGTTTACCCTGTCTGTGAGGTGAGCGCTAAAGCACAAAAACAATCTCCAAAGTACTCACAGGTGAAAATACAAACTCAGTTTGGCAGCTCAGGATTTGAAATTCACTTGGCCAGGTTTATCCAAGTGTCTTGGTGATTCACGTGTTTCTAGTAAAGAAACAACAAAGAGGAGGAGGGGCTACATTGCCAGGAGGCAGGTACAAAGTGGGTCTGTTTTCTGGTGGGTAGCTTCTGCAGCAAGCAGCACTGTGTCATGAGACTCAAGGCATTGATTGCTCCTTCAGGCAGAGATGGCCCTTAGTTTGGTGCTAAATTCTTAGCAACAGCTAAAGAGGTAATGAAATAAAATGCCTTCCAGAGAGATTCATGTAAAAAATCTGACCAGTGTTTCTGAAACAGGGAATCATGTCAGTGGGAAGCATTTGTAGGCTATTGGTGATTTTTTTTATGCTGCTTAGCTTGCGATAGCAGCATTGTCAGTGCATGTTACCATGAGCACTGCGCCAGGGTAGCACATGAGCACTATTAGTAAGAGAGATACATTGTGATGAAAATTGATTTCTTGTCTTCTGCTAGCTTGGCATGAATACACAGACCTGCTAATTTTACTGTAAATATTGGAATACACTAAGACAACCAAACTAAGCCAACCATGAACAAGTTTACAGAGCTTAGGTATGAATCATTTTTTGCCAAAGGCTTCAAATGCTCACACCCAGTTGCCCCCTCAGCCTGTTTGGAATGTTGTTGGTATGTTCCACATGAATATAAAGACTACTTAATGTCACGACATAAATAAAGGCAGTCAAATAATACCTGGATGACCAAGGAAAGAAACCATCTTAAGACTACTTCGGAGACTTTAGGACCCTAACCATGATCCAGGATCCTCAGGGATGTTATATGCTTGACAAATGCGAGCACAGAAACTCAATATTTCATGTGCAACTACACAGCAGAAATGCCATCTGGTTAAAAAGCAAATACATGCAATACCTGACAGATCTTGGAGCCAAGGAGAGAGATCTCAATTCACTGCTAACCATGCAAACTGCATTTCAGGCAGGAGTTATGCCAAATCATCTAGCGTTGGGAGGGATGAAAACCAGGCAAATTCAGGCAGGCTCATTTCAGAGGTAGGCACAGTCTCCAGCACGCTGTAGTTTGAGAGAAAGCATATCATTTTTGTATAAGGTGAGAAAATGCTTGAATTTAGGGATGGTATTCAGAACTAAGCTGCCTTCCTGATGATCTGAGGACAACCAGGGAGCTGAATGAAACTACTGGCCTATGGAGCAGTGCTGTCTCCTACAACTGAAGTGTAGGGTTTGCATGACATGGAGGGAAAATTGAAACTGCCTTTTAGAAAAAAGGCTAAAGGAAAGATCACTAAGGATTACGTGTATTGTCAGTGCAGTATGGGTCTATACAAGGTTTGTGCTGTGTCAATGATTTGGAAATTACCCATGAAGTTACTTCTTGACACAGCAGGGTACAGAAAAGCGCTCAAAGATGAAACTCAGTATTTGTGACATTTGGGAAGAAAAAAACCGCTTCTCACCTCTCTGCTTCCGATCTTTTGTCTATCACTATTTTTAAGCTATATAAATGAGTTGTAATGCCAGTCTGTTCAGCAACACAGATGTTTGCAATAAGCATGCAGTTGAGAAGTGTAAAGTGAAGATGAATGTATCATTATTATGCGTAAGTAAACTTTTGTGGCCCATTTGTCAGATGAAGCTGAACTGCATCCTGTCTTTCCGAATTACGAATGGCTTGCATTAAAGCGACAGCTTTTTAAGAAGGCTGGGAAAATGTCCTGCTACGATTGCTCTTTGTAAATACTTCGGTGCAGGAACTTTGCCCAGTCTCTTCTCTCTTGGCTTTGGAAGTAAAGGCTTAGGTAAAAGAGCTAATATTTCCAGTCCCAGACCCTGTCCTGTGAGAGGCTGCCAGATCCTTTCCTATCAAGGAGAGGTCCTATCTGCTATCAACTACTGCATCTTTGACAAGATGCTCAAGTGATGTATAGATGTATTCCTCCATTTGTTTTTAAGTTGCTCTTAAACACATTTTCTTTGGAGCAATGTTTCAGCCAAACAAGACAGGAAGGTAGATTTTCCCACCCCCACCCCCCTTTAAACTACTGAACATTTTAAAAAGTGAGCTATGCTTCAGTGTTTTTTGGCACACGGAATCCATCTTAATGTGGAGTAGATGACAAAAAGTGCCATGCTTTCTATAAAGATCTTAAGGAGAATGACTGAGCTTCAGTACCACACTGTAAATTAACTATTGTCCTTTGTCAGCATTGAGTGTGCCCCATCACGTCAAATAACCATAGCTGGCATCCTGTCTGTGAGCATGACCCCATTCATTCTCTCCATCCAGCAGTGAATAATTCATATAGTGAGTTTTACCCTGGGCAAAATACACTGACATCAAGAGTCACTAAACTATAGTCATTCACAGAACAAAATAGTTATTCATGCTTTCAATGTGAACCATTAAATCTTGCCAGACAAATTTAAGAATGAATCAAATTAATTCATTTAACATCTTCTGAGCTCACAATAACATTGTTGCACACTTGCTGTGCTTTGCTTTGCTTTCCCCCTCTTTTTTTTCCTGAACTATTTGTACCTGGAAGCTGAAATGCTGCGTTGAGCATGTTTTAGTAAGCTCTATAAAGGGAAACTTGGGAAAGAAGATAATTCCTAAGTCATGATGCAGTGCCCTCAGCCTACAGAGTTTCTTTCATGACGCACCGTCAGTGATTAAATGGTAAGGTGGTTATCAATTATGACTCCTAAACACTCAGACCTGCCTCCTGCTGTGCACAAGGGCAGGGTGCATTGCCTGTCAAAGCTGAGGGGCTCTGCCTCAGTCTCCTGCTGCTCTGCCTTGAGCAGGATCTGACCTTTCCTCTTTGTGGTGATTGCTGTGCCCCTTGGGGCAGGGAGAAGAGGTACACCTGCACCACGGATGGGAAGAAATAGGCAAGTCCTTGTGCTGCCCAGTACACCCTGCCCAACATGGGCATTAGATGATAACAGTGCTGGTCATACAGCAGAGAAGCACATGCAAGCAAAGGGGAGTAGATGAGATAGGAGAGGATTATATGAAGATTCATGTTACAAATAACTCAGGCTTCTGCTTTTTTCTTCCTCGAGAGAATGTTTTGTGTGCCGGTGGTGGCTCTTCATGGTAGTTCCTCTGTAACTGCAACTCCAAGAGACAGCAGATTGTCGTTGGCAGGGGTCTCCTATGTCTGTCACAAAGGTCTGGGCAGAGGTTTGTGGGTGTTTCCACAAGATGCTGTCACTTAACAGGAAAAAAATTTATCCGTTGGAGGTTTATCACAAGACTGTAAACGGGGGAAGTGAATTTTTGTCTGCTGTGAGTAAAAGAGTGGTGGATGGGTGGTGTCTGTAGGGGCCTGCTTAGTCATGTGCTGAGGAGATTGCATTGTTAAACCTCCTCGTGTGGTGGCTCAGCCTTCAGGTGGGATGGGAGTGGCACCTAGTTAGGAGAAGTTAATAGTTTACTCTTTTGTGACGTGCTAACAATATTTGGAGTGCAGGCTCTCTACCCTTTCAGCATAACTGCTTCAACCTTTTGCATGCTGGTCATTTCAGGGGTGATGGGTGTCTGTGGCCTAACAAAAGGAGCATCTTCTGGTTGTGAAGGGATTGACGTGTGTCGTTGGGCTCACTGACTGAACCTTTTTTATCTAACATGCAGTAGGGTCGAGCCCTGTGTGTATCCTCTTGATCTTTCAGGTAGTCTTCAACTCACATTTTCTGTTTAATTGCCTGGTTTTCTTCCCAGATGTGCTGAAGTTGTTTTATTTGGAAAACGGATGTGAACGATAGGTGAGGAAAATGTGGGTCACCACATGTTAACTACAAGTGAAGCCGTAGCCCTGATGTAAGGATTCATCTGAAGCAGGCTGCATCCCTTGCTGCTGTCACCCATCCTACCCTATGTTCACAATCAAACCTAAAGTTTGCTGTAAAATCCTGATCATCTTCCAAGTTGAGAATTCCTCTTTAGAGATAATTTCTTTATGGTTTGATGCAAAATAATTAGTGGAATGTTATTTATCATGTCCTCTTGGAAAGACAGATCATGTTCCAAAACACCTGCTTCCCTCTTAGAAATCACAGCTTCTGCTCTGTGTATATAGCACCACAAATCCAGGTCACTGCTTTTATTGTGATTATGGGTGCATGTGCTGCATTGTTCCAGCCTCTGCTCAAGGCCCGCTTCATGTATGCAAGCGAGCAGGGTGGAGAGAATCAGATTTATTGCTGGACACCACGTGGCAGGGTCATGCAGAGATGGGATACTGCTGTCATGGGCTGCAGTGGCTTCATTGCCTCAGCACAGTACAGCAGAATTAGCCTGTGTCATTGATCTCCCAGACAGCTTGTTTTGCCTTAGTAGGAGCATGGTTGCAGCTATTTGAGCCCTCATATCTTGATGTGAACTATAGCCACATTTACTGCAAGAATTTAGTTGTGCAGGTCCAGGTTATCTAATGGGCATAACTACTTCAACACAGTTTACTTTGCATCATGTTTCATCTGGAAAAGCTCTCCTAGAGGTTGGATGGAGCAAGAGGGTGTGCATGTCTGGGTCCAAGCTTCCATATGTCCCTTCCTACCTCCTGTTCCCTGCTCCCAGTCCCTGTCCAAGAGATGGCCCTTTGGTGCCACCTCTCCAATTCAATTCAGGTGGAGGAGCTTTCTGGAGGCTTTCCCAGCTCTAGTGAGATGGCAGCTTCTCACTGGGCACTTACTAGATTTTAAAATTCATAAACAAAATAGAAGAGAACTCCCCCCGCTCCTTCAGCACTGCAGTTGTAGGAGGGGGTGATATGGGCCTCCACAGGAAATTCTGGGGAAAGTGCAGTTTTGTGGGAGTTATCTGAGGGCATGGCCTGTTCTTTTTGAGTATTTTATTTTTTAAGGGTGAGCTCCCTTGAAATGGCTGTGGTGTCCCTCCAAAAATCATGCTGGTGGAGAGAAGAGCCCCCTCCCCTGTGAGGCAGAGCTTGAGAGACTTCTGGGACTGTTGAAAAAGGCACCTACCAAGACAAACCTCTTTGGTTTGTTTGCAGTTTGTTTACACCTTTACCCCCTGGTACTTTCAGGACCAAATAATTTATTTCTGATTCTTGGTGATTTTTTAAAATTTTTTTTTTTTACCTGTCAGAGGGCAGAAGAGTCAATGAATCAACACTTAAACTAGACCAATTCTGGCTCAGGAAAAGGCATACATTTTTCAGAGTGGGCAGTCAACTATCAGAGCAACTTGTGCAGGGATTCAGTGGATTTTCCATCACTCGCTGGCTTTAAATGGAGCCTGCATGTAATATAATACAATACATGTTAAGCAGAACTTGTAGCTTGATTCTGAGTTGCCTTGGTGAGATTTTTTTGTGCAGCTGGACAGAGCAGATGGTCAGGAAAGCTATGAAAATAACTCCGAAGAGATCTGTGTTAAGTAAGCAAACAAACAAGCCCCTTGAAAATTACATCCATGCCTACGAATGGATGAAAATTACAAGTCCTTAGTAGTACTAGAAAAGGAAATGTTTCTCTGTTGTAACTGACTGGTTTCAGTACTGCAGACACAGGGTGATTTGCTGGAAAGCATGGTAAACTGCTTATGGTGAAAAGGAAAGAATTAATATGTGGCCCTTTTTGGGGAGATGGCCCCCACACCCTGCAGTCCCCTGGTGTTGACAGAAGCAGCCCCTGGTGGCATATGCCTGCTCCCTGACTTTTGCATCACACTCATGCCTGAGCGTCAGGAGCTTTGAGTCTCTGAGCACCCAGAGGGGTGTGGAGCAAAGCTGTCCCATCTGGGCAGCACATGGGAGGCTGAGCTCCTCCTTAAACTGAACTGCTCAGCCTGGGTCAATCTGTACAGCCTTCTGAGCACTTCCATCCGGCCCCTCTCCCCTAACAACCAGCCTGGGAAGGTCTTCCTAGAGCATGTAGATGAACAGTTGGAACTCTTCATTAGAGAGAACCTAATTAGACATTTATTATTTATGTGATTTTACATTAATGGCCTGGCAACAAGATTTATTTCTCAACTTATTTGTTTCACAATGTGGTTTCTTCAGCAATCAATTGATATTTGGTTAGCTTAATAACTATCTTGTTAAAATTAAATTAAATGCTACTCTGATTTAACTGTATTAAAATAAATGTTGTCATTGTTAATGAAATGCAAATAACTATTTAAATCGTGGCAGTGCTTCATTGAGTTGCCACTGTTGGGTGGAAAGATGTTGAAGAATGCACCGATCAGGGGATGGCAGGAGGTGCTGAGAGCTGGTATCTCCAGCCAACGCCAGTAAGGCAAATAGGAGCTTCCCTCTGTCTCAAGCGGGTCCTGGTCTATAACTGTGTATGAAATCAAAGTTTCTCTATTTAAGTAGGAAATCTGTTCTTTAACTTTCGCTCTCTAGTATGCCCACTAGGCTAGAAATGAAAAGTGGCTATGAGCATCGAAGTGCACATCTCTAATGTCCAGATAAAGATTTTACTAATTGAAATAAGGGATCCTCATGCTTTCCCTGCAGTGCAGTACAAAGCCTGAGAGGTGGTTCCCATCTTTATGGATTTCCTGGCACCACGGGATCCCACATGCGTAGGCCTGAGCCTCTTAACTCTGCAGGCATGGATGGAGGCAGAAATAGCAAGACAACTCTTCTGCAGGCTCTTACTCTCTATATGCCTGTCCGTTCCACACTCCATCACTCTTCATTCCTCTGGCAGGTAGTAAGGAGGAGAAAGTCTTCAGTGACTTTGGGCTGTAATTAAGGATTTGTAGTCGGATAAACAGCTAATTTGGCATAGATTTCTGCTGCTCCTTAGGTCTGAGGAAGAATTTCTAGGGTGCAGGTACTGGATTATCAAGCAGCAGTAAACTCAGCTTCTTCAGCAGTTAGGACCAGGATAAGAAAAGGCTGTGGATCATCTCCATCTCTGTAGTCAGCACTGATACCACTTGTGACTGCAGCAGGAACCAGGGCAGTGAATAAATTCAGTGCCCTTGTGTGAGAGAGAAAAAGTGAATGCAAAGCTCAGTCCCTGTACATGGGGTCAGAGACATGTTCTGCATCCAGAGGGGTCTGAAAAAAGACTGCACAAGGAACTGGTTTTGTTTTTCTAATGTTCAGAGAAATGATTCACTTGTATCCTTTGTGGCCAAATTTGTATGCACAAGTCCTTATTTCTGATTTGCAAGTACTGCAAGAACAGTTGTGTGCACGAAGCTGAAGTAAAACCAAAAGAGAAATCCTTGGAATAACTACCTGCAAAAATGATCTGTCCAAGGGTGAGTATGCAGTGCTTCTCTCCAAAAGCACAAACACATCCAGGCATTTAATGTTAATACAAGTGGTTAACCACCAGTAGTGCAGCAAACTCCTGACAGAAACCATGCTGCGCTTTCTAACACTTGTGCGTTACCCACCTGTGTTCCCAGTTCCTGACAGAACTGCAGGGAGCACATGTGTGTACTGCAGGGAGCACATGTGTGTACTGCAGAAAGAAGTGATTCAATATGAAGCACACTACTGTACTTGCATTCACTCCACCATTCAGACACATTGCATCACATTTGTACAATTTTCCCTCACCCCTTTTTTTTCCCTTTTCTGGATATAATGATGCAACAGATCTATATATATCTGGGGATACAATACCTAGGATAAGGAAATAAAACAAACAACATACACCAAACAAACAAAATTACAAAGAAGTGAAGCTCAGCTCAATATGAAATGTCCAAAGATTTAGACTTGGTGTGGTTTTTACTGAAGTTAGATGAACAACATATGATGCTTTGAATTATATTAATCCTCCAGCACTTGATGCTTCTCATGGTTTTCCAGCAGCTTTCATTTATTGAATTTCCTGTTTAGATTTTTAGTGAAAAGCAAGGAAGATTATGAAACATCCCCTTTTTAATTCTAATTTAATTGCATGCAATTAGCTAAATACATCATTTGCTACAACTTCAGTTAATACATTGTTAAATATTATTTTTACAATAGTGTGCCAAATGGCATATCAATAATATTTTGTGTCATTAGCACTAGATTACAAAAATATTTGCATACTGCTTATTAGGATGTGATATGATGCGTTTCCACACTGGTTGACTATGTAGGTGACTAAGGATTATGAAATAATTCTCAACCTGTTCCCTGGATTTTGAAGCTTTGAGATTTGTTTATTGTAAAAAAAATAATTAGAGTTCCTGACACTGTTTTTGTGGCATGGTTTTCTGGAATTACCACATTTAGCCTTATTCCTGTTGAGACCACGCTTTCGTAGTTATACTTAGCCTGCCCCAAGTCCCTGAAGTTTAGTTTCTTTAAGTCTGCCAAGAATAGCGAGGGGACAATTGATCCTGGCTTGGGAATGAGGGACAGGAGTAAATTACCTCTGTGGGGGCCTTTGCAACCCTATTTTTCTTCAATCCTGTGTAGTTGGGAGCTGTCATGCATGCAGCCAGCTCACGGTGGAGTTAAAGCAAACTGGTATCCACACTTGGCTGCAGCTTCTGAACTGAGAAAAACAGAGCAGTGCAGCCTCAGCCCTCACTTTGTTTTGTAAATACTGTGCTGATGAGACAGGGAAAAGCAGGGCACCCTTCTGGGTTAGATGTCCTCTTATTACTCCCACTGCCCTGAGGGAGTCAGTCCTGGCTTGATTTCCCCAGCCTCCAGGCTCCTTGTTGAGCCCTGGGTCACTGGCTGCTGCCTGGCTGAAGGATCTGCCATGGTGTCTGACAGTGCAAAATGCCCTTTGCTGCCAGGCCTGGGGCACATAATTTGTCAGTCTTGTGTTGTGCTGCGATTGGAGAAAAATTGAAAGTGTTATCTGATCTTGTACAGCACAGTAACCTAGCAGCATCTTGTGCCAAGGTGTGCCAACCAGTGATGTGCCAGAAATATCAAGATAATGCAAGAGGAACTTGAGGTACCAGATTTCATCCTGGGTTTGAACTTTGTTTCTCCTAGCCCTTGAGGTGGCTCGCTCAAGGGCTTTGTTCTGGCCCCGAAGCGATGATAGGAAGCATTTGCAAAGTTGAAGTGACATTTGGCTTTCCAGGGCCACCCAGCATTTGCGATTGCCTTTCCAAGGCTACAAGTACTTCCAGGTGTTTGGGGCAGAGCCATATGTAAAAACATCCTTTTCAAGAGCAGTAGCACTCTGCCACTTGTGTTGTCTGCAGCATGGAGGCAACAATCAGGAAACCTTAGGGATGAGGGTCAGACAGAAATACAGGTTCTAGCGACTAACTGAAAATGTTGAGGATTAATGATTAATTTAGAAAAACCCATCTGAGGTGTTACCTTGGTTGTGGTGCCAAGTTCTGGGCTGACTGACCTGCAGGCTGCAGCTCCTAGGTGTGCCAAGCAGATAATGCAGCTGCCATGAAACAGGAACTCTTGGTGTTTATGCAATAATCTGACGTTTGTGGTTTGCACTGAAAATAAATGCAAGTAGCTGCAGCTTAAGAAATGCATGATCTCTACTCCAGAGCTGCCTTTACGCTTCTCAGGTGACGAGGGGAGTTTATGCTGTGTTTTTCCTGCAGTCCTGGGGCTGGACACCTGTATCTGTACTGGTGGTAACCCTAGGCGGGCAGCAAGGCTGCAAGGGCTGTTTGACAGCTCTGGGGTGTAATGATGAGCTCACAGCAAAAGAATGATAACTTTGGCTTTTATTGTGTCCTTCTCAATTTTTGTTTAGAAGTAAAATTCCAGGATTCTAGTGGAGAGCTCTTTTATTTATTTCCTCCTTTCCTTCTCTCAGCAACTTCAGACAAAGTGTTTAACCACAGACTTTAATAGAGTGGAAAATAAGTAACAGCAAAGAGCAAGCAGAGAGAGGTGAAGTGAACATGGACTAGTTTCCGCAGCCTTTGACAGCTCATCTGGTGGGAATAATGAGTA
This sequence comes from Eubucco bourcierii, assembly GCA_013396675.1. Lineage (NCBI taxonomy): Eukaryota > Metazoa > Chordata > Aves > Piciformes > Ramphastidae > Eubucco > Eubucco bourcierii. Next base: position 48,744 of record VWZE01014120.1, read on the forward strand.
ATTTATGTAGCATTCCCCACTACAGATTATCAAGTGGCTAGACTAAAGCTGGGAAACACTCCAAATCCAAATCAGATACAACAAAGAGGATATTTGTAGTCCTTTGTGTGTTCCTTTTATTGTATTCATTTATATTAATTTCCTGATCCTGAAAGTATTTGGGGTGGGAAAGACAAGATTCCACATCCCACACTGTCTTCATGGTAGACACTCAGGGAATCAAGATCAGCGCATTGCTGGCAGGTCTGTGGGGCTGCACCGTTGGCTTGTGTTCAGGTTCTGGCATTGGATACTCTGTCCAGTGCTGCCCTACAATCCGTTACATGCTTGAGCCTACTGCTGATGGGTGAGAAGAAACTGAAGCAAGTATTTAGGTTACCGGTCATGAAAAGTCACTGTGAAGTACCTCCAGATCATTTACTGGTCTACAGGCAAGTCGGTGTGCCTCTTCAGGTTCAGACTGACACTCCTCTGGTTCTGGTTTGTCTGAATTACCAGAGGACAACTACCACTTCTGCAGAGAGCGTGGAGAGGGAGAAACTGCAGTCTCTTCCTCTACACTCTCACCCTGTATATCAGCTTCTCTCTTGCTCTGCATCTGCTTCTGTAACCTGGTGGCAATACCTACAGTCCCAGTCTCACCCATAGAGTCAGCATTGCTGTTGGTGTTTTTTGCTGCTGTGGGAAAGGATGAAGGTCAGAGAAGCGTTTGGCCAGGGATATGCCTTCCCCTGGCAGGCCAGGGCCTACTGAAGAAAAACTCTCACTTCAAAGTAGTTTAATCTCGGTAAATTCAGAAAGCAGTGTTTTCTTTTGTAAGACCCACAAAGATACTGAGAGAGGAGAGGGTATTTCAGGTGACTGGAGATGCTGACCCCACCAGCTGCTATGTCTGAGCTGGGCATTCCAGCCCCATCCCTGCTCTTGACACAGCTCTTCTGTCGAACAGTGATGCTTTACATGGGGAGAAGTGATGTTCTGTGGCCTGAATGTGACAGGGGAGTCATGGTGTCCTGCTCCTTCCCATGTCCTGCATACCCTTCTTGCCCTCTGGTAGGGTTTGTGCAGCTGGGTTTTGGTGGAGAGAAAGCTGCAGGGTGATTGGCCTCTTTGCACTTTTGACTTCAGAAAGCATGTGAAGAAAGACTTTGCTGATGGAGAGCAAGTGGGGGATCGAGGGAGGCTCTGTGCAGCCCTTACAACTACTGCAAGTTTTTGGATTGACTTTTTGGCGCATTCGTGGTTACTCCTGTAGTTGTGAATGTCCTTTTGTGTGTTTGCATAAAGACAAATGATACTCAGTAGACTGGGAAATGTCTCCTGTTCTGTAAAAATAAATAAAAAGAACCAACACAATGCAAATAAACCCCTCAGAGGCCTTTTTCTACCGCAACTATTGTAGTGTAAGGGGTTAGAAAAGCTTTTGTTAGAGGGATTTCAGCTTGCAATATATTTTGCCTGTTTTGCTGCTAATGAAATCAAATGCTACCCGTAACGCTCAGGTTATTTGCAATCTGTAAAGTAATATGCCCCTTTCTAAGTAACTATTAAACAAATTTAAATTTGTCCTAATTACATATATTCATAGCAGCTAGGATTATTGCAAACACTGTTACTTTTCCATTGGAAATCCTTACAGCAAATTTAACATTTCCATTAGTTTCCAAACACATATGTCCTTGAAGAAAAAAAAAAGAAAAAAAACCCACACAAAACCCCCAAAAACTCAACACACCAACAGTTCCTCTGATCCTAGTGCTCTCCAGCTGCAATCACAGAATCACAGAATATATCTGGTTGAAAATGCCTCCAAGATCATCCATTCCCAGCACTGAACAGTCAACATTAAACCATGTCCCTGAGCACCAATCCGCACTCTGCTTGAATACCTCCAGGGATGGTGACTCCACTGCTGCTCTGGGCAGATCATTCCAATGTTTGATAACCCTTTAATTGAAGAAATATTTCCTAATATCCAGCCTTAACCACCCCTGGTACAGCTTGTAACCATCTCTTCTAGTCCTGTCACTTGCTGTCAAGAAGAGGCTTTTCCACTCCTCACTCCAACCTCCCTTCAGGTAGTTGTAGAGAGTTATAAGGTCTCCCCTCAGTCTTCTCTTCTCTAGACAACCCCGACTCCCTCAGATGCTCCTCACAGGTTGAATGTTCCAGGCCCTACACAAGCCTTCCTCTCCTTCTCTGGACATGTTTCAGCACCTCCATGCCCTTCCTATAGTGCAGGGCCCAGAACTCAACACAGTACTCGAGCTGTGCCCTCACTAGTGCTGAGTACAGAGGGATGATCACTTCCCTGTTCTGTACAAAAGCATCCATCTTTTGTAGACAGCATTAGTCACTCCAAATTTATACCAGTGCAGCTAGAAACAGAATTAGGTCTTCTACCTCCAGTCAACATTATTCGGTGTTAATCCTCTTTGGCGAGGCAGCAGCCAGCTCGCTGCCAGCTGTTGGCGGGTCGCTGCGAAGCACTGGAATTGATGTCAGCTTTGAAAGTTGAAAATGCACACTGTGTTTAACAGGGTGTTATAAATGTCTTCAAAATGAGTGAGCACACCTAAAATGTAAGGCAACTGTTAGGATGGGCCCTCTGTACTCCCATGAACATTTGGTAGCTGCTAAGGCAAAAAACTGAAAATGAATCATATACTTTATCATTCTTGTGCCAATTTACTGTATTAGCATCTCAGTAGCTGTTCGTCTGTAAAATGGACAAATTACTCACCTGGACACTCTGCCACAGAGCTGTTTCTTATCTAATATTCTGCAACAGTCATATTGTAGTAACCTCCCTCAGAAGGGATAAAAGTATTCAAAACAGTAATTATTATTCTGATATGAGTGGGGGAAGTGAAACAGAGAACCACTGTGACTTGAGAGGAGGTGAGTGGCAGGAACCAGGCTCCCCAACACTCTGTTACCACTACAGACTATCAGGTACAAAGTCAGGGTAAGCAGAAGGAGTGCTGCCGTAAGACAGGAGTCTGCATGTACATCTTGAAATACTGCAGGTCTGTAGGCAGCACGCTGCTTCAGGATATCAGTTTGGCTGTGTGCAGGGCGAGCTCCTGCTGAGCCTTCTCAAGGGGATTGCAGGTAAGATCAACTCTATTCTCCTTGGAGAATCTGGGCTGCTTCTGTCTGTTATTGTAGGAAGTGAAATAGCTACGGTTCTCTGCTATGGTATTTGATACTAAGAATTTTGTAATGCGATTGCTTATATGTACTTCCTTGCCTTATTCTCCTTGTATCAATATAGATCTACATTTTTCTCTCCTTCTAAGCAAAAGGCTAGTATTTCTTTCCATCCCACACAACCCAAATCTAGAATACCTGCAGTTAGCTTAAACACCACTAACAAAACCTCTGTGTTGTGGAAAGAGTTGGAGGCAAGATGCTGTAAAGTGAGTCACGATTTGTATAGAAGTATATGAAAGCCAAACTAGCCTTGGGATAGCTATGGATAATTCTTTCCATCCGATAAAAGATTGGTAGTTCATACTGGTTTTCATATTTTATTTGTGAGGATTTCATACTGATTATGGTATTTACTTAAAATCACAAGCTATGTGAGTCCATCCTGTTCCCAAGAACCCCATTGCCACTGTTCATTACGAGCTGCGATTAGTGACAGGATTGCATTGTTAATGTCCACAGGTATTCTGAATATTAGACCTGTCTCTTGTGTGTAGTTCTCCCTTCTGGTTACCTGGGAGCTGTCTGCTTGCATTCCCTCCACCTCAAATCTTTACCCACCAGAAATTATACACTTGTAACACAGAAATGCTGTTCTGTTGCAGTGAATCAAAAGCTTTGCTCTCAGTCCTCTTTTTGTGTGTTATTAAAAATCAGTTTTTCTACAGACATAATGAGTGCTGTTGCTGATTAGAAGTTTGTGTTAGATTTTTTTTTTTTTTTTTTTTTAATCCTCAGCTCAGGAGTGAAGGTTAGGTCTGCTGACATCTTGTAGCTTCACAGAACCACAGAATGGTTTGAGTTGACAGTGACCTTAAAAATCATCCAGTTCCAACCCCAGCCATGGGGACAATTCCCACTAGACCAGGTTGCTCAAGGCACGCTGAATTCCTTGGCTCCCAAAATGAATAATAGTGATTATTAATAAACAATATCCAGTCATGCAAAGTGATAGGTCCCCCAAAGGTCCCAAACCCATGCGTTTTTGATGACAGGAATTGCCTTGTTTTACAGGATCAGCATGAAAGTTAAAAATAGGGTTGGAAGATCAAAGAATCATAGAATGGCTTAGGTTGGAAGGGACCTTAGAGACCATCTACTCCAACATCCCTGCCATGGGCAGGGGCACCTCTCAACTAGACTTGGCTGCTCAAGGCCTCATCCAGCCTGGCTTTGGACACTTCAAGGAAGGTGGTGTACACAACCTCCCTCGGCTACCCATTCCAGTCTCACCACCCTCACTGTAAAGAATTTCTTTTTACTATTTGGTCTAAATCATGTGAAATAAAGGCTTGCAGTATGCAAAAGTGGCATCAAAATCAGATGAAGAATTCCTACATCCTTTTCTACAAAAACCAACCAAACAAACAAAATCCCATTTTTATGATCGCACAACTAAACTGTGGATTTCTTCAGAGGCCACTGGACATGTTCAAAGTCAATAATAACTACTAAAATTCAATACAATTGAAAACTAGGCTGCATCCTGGGTTGGAAAGCTGTCCCTTGGACACTTGCGTACTGCCAAGGTACTCTGAGGCTGCAGCTGAGAGAGGAGGACAGGGGAGGACAGATTCTGGTATCCACCTTGAAAAAGATTTGATGATGAACTAGACTTTTGTCTCCATCTGGTCTCCAGAAGACTTGAGTTCTGCTTGCTGTTATAAGTTGATATTGATTTAGGCCATGTTCAGGTGCTCAGCTGAATTGGTTTACTAACTTGTGATGTAGATCTACTGATCCAATTAATCTGTAACATCCCTAGACTGTAACTTAATTTTCACATTAGCCTATGCTTTCCTTTAAAAAAAATGTATTAAAATGAGAAGTGCAGCTGAAACTTATGGCTGCGGTTCCAAATTCTACAGGGAGAAACCAGCAACAGCCCCTTTTTCTGTGACTCCTTGAAAATGTATGACAGCCCATACAACCACACAACAGCCCCAAGGGCTTGGTAAGCAGCAAAGGCTTGTGGCTAGGGATCTGATAGGTCAATTCAGATCAGAAATGCTTTGGGAATTTACTGTAAGATCTGTACATCCTAGCAAGGAGGGTGTTACGGATTGAGTTGAACCTGCTACTGTTATTTATACCATGCTGCAGTCATGCCAGCTTCAAAAATAAAAATGCTAACTGCAGCAAAGTACTATGGGACTTGAAGTTCAGATTGAAGTTCCAGCTTCTTGAGTGTTGGTCTTTTCCACTGGGATGGCAACAGGACAAGGAAGGATGGGAGAGTAGTTTTTTGGCTTGGGCTTTTGGCTCACTTGCTTCTGCTTGCTGCTGCTTTGTGCTGTGCTTTTCTGCAGATAAACTAAGGTAGTTATGCATTTTGTATCATGTTTATCTGATTTTGCTCAGTAAATGCTATTCTTACCTCACTTTTTTTGGTCACAATCTTGAGTTTTTGTGTGTTAGTTCTCTCTCACTTTTGTGCTGAGAAGATAGAAATGTTAACACACTAGTTTGTTTCAACTCATTTTACTCTAATTCAAGCCACTACAGAGGGGCTACTTTTCTTCTTAGCACAGTCTTCAGAAATTTGTGTGTTGACCTGTACACACTTTCACAGTGTTGCATGTAGAACCACTTCTTGGTGTGAGCCCTGCAATACTGGTTTTGGAGTATGGTAACATGGGGAATGGCACTTGCCACACTTCTTCTACAACACTTAAAGGACAGGTTCAAGCTGTGTCTGTAACCAATATTTACTTCCATGGGAAACTGAACTGCAGATAATCTAAACAGGACACTTGCAGAAAACTTTAGTCTCTGTATTGCTGCCAGAAGAGCAAGACAGCCTGAGTTAAAGTGAAAAGAAGCCCTCATTCTGAACCTTTTTATTAACATGTTTTTAATTTCTTTCTTTCCAAGTTGGCCAAAGTGAAACTGATCTACCTCAAATTTCATAGTCAAGATTTGGTGCCAAGATTATATATAGAGTGGGTTGTCTATTCAGAGCTGGTAATTTATGTGAATATGGGATATGTACCAATTTGTTGTTGTCTAAAATGACTAATGTTTCATAAAAACAACTCTCTTGCATTTGGATTGCTCTGAAAGTGTCAAGTAGCCATTTGTACCAGAGTGCCGCTCTCTGGTGCTGCTCAAGGTTGACGGGTCACTTCAGCTAGGCAGGCCATTCTCCTTCCTGAAACACTGATGTTTGAGGCACAGAAAAGTAGGGTGGCTCTTGAAATGCTCCAGGAAAGAGTGGGAGTGATTTCTAGAGTGAAGCAGGAGCTATGCCAGCTGGACTGAAATATTTTTAGGGCATCTGATGTTGCTTGGAAAAAAAAAATCATAACCTTTTAAACATTTATTTGGAACCATAAAGCCTCCTGAAAGTTTATTTGGGATGGGAACAGCTGATAGTTGGGCTTCTATGTGTATTGACTGATCAGTGTAATAATGATGGTCATAATCGATTTTGTTATTAGTACCTGACCTAGAAGAGAGTCACTACAACTTTGGTCATCTGGAACACCTCTACTATGAGGATAGGTTGAGGGAACTGGGGTTGTTCAGCCTAAATAAGACTCTGGGGGGGACCTTAGAGCTACCTTTCAATACCTGAAGGGACTCTATGGGAAGCCCACAGAGGGACTTTTCATAATGGAAGAATGGTTTGAAACTGAGAGAGAGTAGGTTTAGACTGGATCTTAAGAAGAAATTCTTCAGTATGAGGGTGGTGGGACTCTGGAGTAGGCTGCCCAGGGAGGTTGTGGATACCTCCTCCCTGATGAGGGTGTTCAAGGCCTTGAGCAACCAAGTCCAGTTGAGAGGCATCCCTGCCAAGGGAAGTTGGAGTAGATGATCTCTGAGGTCCCTTCCAACCTAAGCCAATCTGTGATTTTTGTGGTATTGCATGTCCTTGGCATTGCCTGAGCAGGAGCAGTGGGACTGCAGTGGGTATCTCTCCACTGTGGCTCCCACTCATGAATGATCTGTCTTCTCTTCCTTCCTTTACCCATACCTTTCTGCCCCAGCAGCCCTTTGCTCTGGAGCACATCTTCACAGCAACAACATCTCCCTGCAGAGGGGATGGGCCCCCTGCAGCCCCTCTTTTAGAGGTACCCTTACCAGCTGGGATGGTAGTCAGTAGAATCCAAGATGCAGAGCATCAAGCAGCAGATAGGTGCATACTAAAAGCAAAGGGCCATTTGCCATGTAGTCATTAGCCATTGGCGAGTGCATTAGTCCTCTTACGTCTTTCTGAAAAAGTCATCAATTTATAACAGAAAATTGCAATTTTGTTCCAAGTAGATTTACTTTCTATAATAAGAATAAACCCCTTTAATTAGTGCTACGAAGAAGCAGAATATCATGTGCTTAAGAAGCTCAGAAGCTGCTAAGCTCTCAGAAGAAGACAGAATGGGGAATGGGTGCTGGACACCCTTGGCCTCTTCTGGCAGGAATGCTTCATGTGCTGAAATCCCTGTTCCACCAGCCTCTCCTGTGCCTCAGCCTTCAGCCACCTTTGGCCCAGAAAACTCTGCTGTTTTTCAGTGGGCTGTGCTGAATATTGTGAAGAACAGGCTCTGTAAGAAGAAGAGAGTTGGATCATTTTGTTCAGTTTGTGTGTGGTTTTTTTCTTTTTAATTTTTTTTTTTGAGGGGAGGAGGGTGGCTCAGCTGCTGCTACTACCTTTATTACTACCATCCTGCTGCAAGTGACAACTAGACACTTGCATGTCATTTGTTGCTCTCTTCTTCATCATTTCTGATTAATTAAATGATGCCTTCTTGATTTGGTAAAGTCTTCTAATCAACGTGTAACTCAAGCTGAGGTCAGATAGGGCTATCTCTGGTAAATCACAGAGTGTGTTTAAGCGGAACACTCACAACCTCGAGGGGGACTGGGATCCTGAAGAGAATACAATCTGCTCAGGTCCGGTGGACTGGGACTGAGCCCATGCTGCACCAATTCATTATCAGCCATCCCCACCTAGTGGCAAAACGGGTCCGCCTGGATTCATCTGCCAATTTCTGTCTCCTTCAAGGATTTTTTTTTTTTTTTTTTTTTTTTCCCCC
>VWZE01014120.1:57005-83653 GCA_013396675.1 Eubucco bourcierii
TTTTTTTCCCCCCCTTCCCTTCCCCCTAAACCCCGACTGTTGAGACAGGGTACACGTTTGCTGGGCCGTCTCTGGAATCACACTGGCTTTTATGCCCACATGAAATTTCTTCCCGTGGAGGGAACCACTTCTGCTTCATGCAAACTGGCATCTCAACTGACTCACATGTGTGGCCTCCTAGACACTTTGACTGTGTACACAGATAAAATTGAAGTATTTTAGCTTTTGCCCTGGAAGAGAAGCCCCTGGCCCTAAAAGAATAAATAATCTGGTTCAAGTCCTTCAATGGCATACCTTAGAAAACAGGTGGGAACACTGTAAAATATTCAGGTGGGACAGGCACCTTGATTTTCTTGTTTAACAAGTAGTTAACAAAAATAAGAAGTTACTGAAGCCCACTAGAAGAATAGGTGGAAATAGGAATTATATTGCTGTCCTGGTCTCTTCCTTAGCATGTGCCACATTAATCTATTTCAATTGCATCAACTGTCTTTTTTTTTTTTAACTCTCCCCACCCTTGCTTTCTGGAAGCTTAAACTTCTGCCTGTTCTCTGACAAATGTTCCTGGTTCACCTGAACCCACGTTTTTCACCTTCTGCCTGCTGCCCTCCATTGCCCCCTTCAAAAGAGAAAACTGGGCAATGTCTGGTAACATTTTCTTCAGCTAGAGACAGACTCTGCAAGTGAGCTTGTTCCTGACAATTCACTGTGCTTACCATGGCAATTAAATTAACTGACAAAGGAGTTATGTGCTCTTCGTTATAGTTGTGGTTATCCTTTTAATTTCATGATTTGCTAATAGATAAAATATTTGACACATTGGCAGGACGTTTGCTGGCAAAGTGGGTTCCCTCTGCCCTTCCTCTGAACTAGTCACCTCCTAGCATGGCTGAAATACTTGTCACCTGTCTGTGGTGACAGGTCTGTGGTGACGGGTTGGACTTGATGATCTTCGAGGTCTCTTCCAACCCTGGTGATACTGTGATACTTCTCTGCCTTCAAGGAGAAGGGGAGGATGAGGTGGTATGTGCTCATGAGCTGTTCTTTGAGATGGTCCCTCCATGCCTTTAAACTCTGTTTTCAAAGCTGCTTTGTAAAATGGAATTTTTAAACTTATCCCTATGCCTCCCATTACACTGAATCTTTTGTAGGGTCAGTGGGGAGCTTAGGCAGGCCCAGAAGTGCACAGCCGTGCTGGCAGCCACAGGTGAGACAAGGAGTTGGAGAATCATGGTTCTTGGCACAGAAATGGGTTCAGTTCCTATAAATCCAGATTACTTTGGCTTCTGTCACCAGGTTTTGAGTAATGTCTGATCCATCCCTGGGTTACTCAGGCTAATCCCCTACAAAGGGCCTCTGCTCGGGGGTGGCTTCAGTGTAGCCTGGCATGAACACCATGGCATACCCTGATGGCATGCAAAACTGGTGACTTTCATGTGCTACTCTTAAACAGGTGTCTACACAAAGCTTCAGAGGGTGGGATAATTAAACCATCTCATTTTTAGGAGGTCACCTTTATACCCTGGACAGGATGGTTGGTAGGCCAAGCAGGCTGACACAGAGACAATTAAAGGCTCACTTGTGGCTGAGTTTCTTAGCATAAGCCTTGTGATTTTTGAGCTGATGCTGGTCCATGACAAAATATTTCTGGGTTTCTGGCCACTTTTTCTTCTCATTTTTAATTCTCCTTAGGAGGAGAGACTGAGGGAGCTGGGTCTCTTTAGCTCGGAGAAGAGGAAACTGAGGGGTGACCTCATTCATGTTTGTAAGTAAGTGAAGGATGGTGCCAGGCTCTTTTTGGTGATGCCCAGTGAGTGGAAGTTGTGGCATGGGAAGTTCCATGGAAACACGAGGAAAAATGTTTTCACTGTGAGGGTGACAGAACACTGGAACAGGCTGCCCAGGGGGGTTGTGGAGTCTCCTTCTCTGGAGATATTAAAGACCCACCTGGATGTGTTCCTGTGTGATCTGGTATAGGTGATCCTGCTCTGGCAGGGGCATTGGACTGGATGATCTTTTGAGATCCCTTCCAACCCTGACATTCTGTGAAAGTTTTGAAATATCTTCTGAAGTTTTCTGCAAGGGACAAAAATGTCTTAAAGTTTGCTTCAGATGAATGTTCAGTGAGACCAAAAGTGATTTTCAGTGGAAGGTGTATATACAATTCAGGGACTATCTTGTTGGTAGTTTATTTTGGATTGACATTTCTGTCTAATAGTGATATAACCTTAATGAAGATCAGAACAAACATGGATCAAAACCAACCTTCTTTCATTTGCTTTCTTGACCCTTTCCTAGTGCACACGCCTGAGATGTATTTTGCATGTGTACATTTAGTTTCTGTGCGCATGGTGTTCAGATGACCATGTTCAGCACTTCCTCTCTTACAAAAATACCCTGAACAGTGGGGCTTGGTGGGAAATCAGAAATCCCTTTGGGAGCAGAGGCCCTTAGCCGAAGTACAGCTTGGGAAGACATCACAGACAGTTCCCATAGGTGTAATAGTCTCATGAAAATGTTTCTGAAGTGTAGGACGCTTCATCAAGGTTGCCCTCATTCTTCAACGAGTGGCAATGGGCTGCAGATGTTGTCTTATAAACACAGATCTTTGACCTTTCATTGTTGGTCCACTCTCCATTTGCAAACAAGCATAAGAAGCAGGGATGGTAGCAGGTGACCTTACCCCCCAGGCAGTGTAAAACCTGCTGAACAAGTTTCATGCTATACCAGGAGCAAGAGCCCCAGCAGCCAACTGGCCCAGAGAGGTGGCTGCAGTGGAGAGCAGCACAACAGTAACTCCACATGCTTTTGAAATACAGGGCCTTTTGCATCCCAGCACAAGCAGCCTGTGTGAGGCTTCAGGTAGTTGAAGCCAACCACAAACCTGCATGCTTTAAGGTCAGGATCTCTTGCATTACACACAACTGTATATTCACACAGTGCATGACCTAAATGTGCATTTAGAAACATAGAATCATAGAGGTCTTTTGCAACTGAAACAATTCTAAGATCATCGAGTCCAACCATCAACCAAACACCAACATGGCCATTGAACCATGTCTCAAAGTGCTCTGCTCCCACTGTGGCTTTGAATGGGGAGAAGATATGAAAACTGCATCCCCCTGCCCTGTGGGCTTGAGGGGGGAACAGCAGCAGGCTCCTTTCCCCACACCTGTGCTGACCCGTATGGCAGCCTGCGCTGGGAACTGGGCTGGTGGTTGGCTGCGTCTTTTGCGCTCAGTATAAACTGGCAAGTGGACACTTTGTCTAGAATAGCATAAATAGAGCAAGGGCAAAGGCGCAAGGGTCCTGCCTTAAAAGAGTTCTGGCCTGGACAGAGCTCCCGTTTTGGACCGTCCCCACTTTTGGATAGCTCCTACCTTTTTGCATGGCTCTCTGTTTTGCACCATCCCTGTCTTTGGATTGTTCTCCTCACTTTTGCACCACTCTCTGCAAACTTGGAAGTTGGCAAGTCCTGGGGTCCATTTGAGAGAGCTACCAGTGGCACTTGGACCCAGCTGCTGTTGGACCATACAGCAACCAACTTCCTGGCTGCTATTCCGAACTGGAGAGACCCTAGCAGTTTGGCTCTCCCCTGCTGCTGCTGAGGCAGCATCACTTCCATGAATCCTGTCTTGTGGCAGTCGTGTTTCAAGACACTTCTGACTTTGGCGGCATTTCCGCCTATCTTGGATTTCTGCTGCGTGGATCCAGACTATTGGATATTGCTTGCAGCATCAGAAGGCAGCCGAGCTGCAGAGAAGTCCAGCAAGGGATCATCACCGAATACCTATCTCACCTTTGTGAGTAAAGCCTGCTGATCCCTTAGATTCTCTGCTTAGACCGATTGATAGTGGAGTAAAACTGTGTTTGTAGCTTAGCCTTTTCCATTTCCTGACTTCCTAAATCTCTAAATTTGTCCATAACATCCATGCTGAACTGTTGGCCCCTTGCCAGCTGTTGGCAGTCACCAAGCAGAGACCGGAGAGAGTGAGTACCAAAAGCACACAGAAATCCCCTCTGCTGACAAGCTCCTGTAGCACAGTTACTATGGTTTGAACAAATGTGGACAGTTTGGGGAATTGCTTGGGAGCCTTCACCTTGAGATCTATTACTTCAAAATTAGTAATTAGGGTTCAAAACATGTCTAAAGCATGATTTAAGGATGGAATGTGTCAGGCCATGTATATCCTGATACTTTGTAGGTTGAACCCTCTAACAAATATCAGGCAGTAATAGCCCCAATTCTTTCTCTGCTGCCTTATGTCTAACTCTGGTTTTCCCTAATCTCACACCATCACACAGTGAATTCCTCCTACCTATCACATTTATCTTTTTAAGTGACTTTCTCCTCTTTCTCCCTCCCTTTCAGCTCAGAAAAACCTCTTGCTCTTTCATAACGCTATCATGAACTCCAAACTCATTGTATGTATTTTCCCCACAATTCTATGAAAACTTCAAACCCACTTTTACCTGCCTGCAGTTTGTGGTAGTGTTGGGACAGAGACAGTGTGTGGGGGGGGAAGGCTTGTCAAGCCAATGACTGGATTTAACTTACATTACTTGTTTTTCTCTCTCTCTACTTGAAGAAGTATACAAATGAAAATTCAGGAAACCAGAATAAAAGAAGCGTGGCTAGATAGCGGGTGGCATTAGCAACAAAATGGGAAAGGACATTGTGTTCATGTTACAACAGGATCTATTTTTAAGAGCTTGTTGTGTGTTTCATGTCATAAAATAATTCTATGGGATTATTTTTTCTTTTTTATTAAAAAAAAAAAAAAACCAACACAAAAAAAACCCCAAACATGCCCACTGTAGAAAGCACTAAAATAATCCACTCCAGCCACTTCAGACAGGATGTATGGAAACAATCAGCATTAGTCTGAGTTGCCTCTATTTGTTCTTACCTATCTGGTGACGCAGAATAAAGGGAGAGAAGAGCAGGATTTTGCTCAAGTAGTTTGAAAGAGCCTGTGGCATTGGAAGGATTATTAGAGATGAGAGAAGTGGTAATTTCTTTGACCTAGTAACTGCTCTAATTGATTGCCACCCCTTTGAATGTGAATATCCAGGTGAATATTTCCAGTAATTCTCTTGGACACAAAACGTGTTCAGGTTTCCTCTGGGAGAGGGGAGACTGTTTTAACTACTGAGGTAGAAGAGGGAGATCAGATACCATCAAGTGCTTTAAAAACACACTCTCTTCAAATGGCAGGAGCATCTCCAAATTATTGTGTTTTTCTGTGTAGAGCTTTAATTAAAGGTCCAGGTTTCAATTAGTCTGTTTTTCTGGCACGTAATGTTCCATGTCAGTCAGAACACTGTTTCAAGCAGGAAGAGGACCTGTAAGAGCCCTGCCAGTACCCATACTACTTGCAGACGTTTTTAGTTATTCATAGGTTCACAGATTGCATTGGGTTGGACGGGACCCTCAAAGGTCATTTTGTCCAATGCCCCTGCAGCCAGCAGGAACATCTCTGACTAGATCAGGCTGCCCAGTCTTTTACCACTCCCACTGTAAAGAACTTCTTCCTGATGTCCAACCTAAATCTACCATGCTCCGGTTTCAAACATTGCCCCTCGTCCTATCACCCTAAACCTGTCTAAACAGTCCTTCCCCACCCTTTCTGTGGATGCCCTTCAGATATTGAAATGCAGCTCTAAGGTCTCCCTGGAAATTTCTCTTCTCCAGGCTGAACAGCCCAAATTTCTTTCAGCTTGTCTTCATAGGAGCCCTCTGATCATCTTTGTGGTCCTCCTCTGGACCCACTCCATCAGTTTCATGGCCTTCCTGTTTTGGGGGCCCCAGAGCTGATTGCAGTATTCCAGATGAGGTCTCACCAGAACAGAGTGGAGGGGTGGAATCACCTCTCTCAACCTGCTGGCCATGCTTTTGATGCAGCCCAGGATGCCATTGGCCATGTGGGCTTCAAGTGCATATTGCTGGCTCACATCCAGCTTCTCATCCACCAGCACCGTCAAGTCCTTTTCGGCAGGGCTGCTCTCAATTTCTTCATCCCACAGCCTGTATTGATATCAAAGGTTGCCTCAGCCTAGGGGCAGGATCTTGCATTTTGCTTTATTTAACCTCATGAGAGTCTCCTCAGCCCACCTCTCCAGCCTGTCCAGTTCCCTCTGGTTGGCATCCTGTCCTTCATACTTGTCAGCCACAGCACTCTGCTTCATATCATCTGCAAAACTGCTGCGGATGACTCAATCTCACTGTTGATACCATTGGAGAAGATAGTGAACAGCACTGGTCCCAGTACAGTCCTAGTCCCCTTGAGGGATACTTCTTGTCACCTGTATCCCTCTGAGCATCAAGCTGTGGACACTTTGGATGCTGCACTCACTGGACAGTCCACCTATCAAATCCATTATCTCATAGAGAGAAGGATGTTGTAGGGGACTGTGTCAAAGGCTTTAGAAAAGTCCAGACATCTTACACCATCACAGAAAGCTCCTAGGTCAGTCAGGCAGGACTTGCCCTTGGTGCACAGATGAGCTGTGATTTTAAAAATGTATGTGGGAATGAGGCACCAGATCCTACTGAATTTCACTTTTATATGAGCATGCCAACTACCTAGGTGTCTTCAAAAGCATCTAAAATGGCCAAATGTGGTAACTGCTTCAGATTAATTTCCAAAGATGCAAGGTCAACTTTGTCAGAACACTTTCAGAGATAAAAAAATATTTTAAAAATGTTTTCCAGTTCCAGTGTTACCTCCTTGTGAAGTCCCCCCAAGCTAACACGAGTTACATTCAGCTGTGTGTGGGTATTGACCCTCCCCTGTTCCACTGTTGTTAATGGGAGATGAATGTAGACATGATAGATTCAGCAGTTCTGTTGATGATCTTGCATCAGCTTCAAAAGCAAGCTAGTAAATTGTTAATGTGACTGGAAAAGAGCTTTTATTACATCTGATGAACATTACTCAGGCTTTTGGGTGTCAGACCTCATCTCCTTCTCTTCCAGTCTTATACGTCTTTCATGGGGTATCATCTTGACAACAACCTCGTTTCCCCATGGTAAAACCCCTATTTCCAAGATGCCTGATGAAAACCCAGGACTCAGCAACTGGCAAGATCATCCAGATTCCCCAGGAGCCTCTCTGCCCTGTATTTCCTTTGTCTGGCCCTTCCTACCACTCCCCCTTCCCTCTGCTTTGGGCAGGTTATCTCAGTAACTTTTGAGCACTATCCCAGTAGCAGAGGGGTGAGTGACATGTGCCTGCCATGTGGGCAAGATGCTGTAGCTGTCTTCCAGGTTAATTTGTAATGCTTTGGAAGGTCTCCACCCAACTTCACTGACATTGCAGTGGTTTACTTGAGTAGTCATAGCATGGCTTATGTTGGAAGGGACCTTAGAGATCATCTATTCCAGTATAAACCAAATAAATAATAAACCAAAGTCCAAGCAGGGCTACTATTTCTTTTCTTTGCTGCTGGGTAGGCTTTTGTGACAAATCTTGCATTTTACAGAGTTAAACAGACACAGTAACTGAGAAATATATCTTTATTGTTAGAATGTTTCTGTTTTAAAAATTTTAATCTGGGGTTACAGTACAATCCAATTTCTTACTAATTGACTAACCTGGCATTTGTTTGGCAAGTAACTAACTTACGCTTTGAAAAGTTTAAGAACATGCACCTTCTTTTACTCTCTTTCTCTTCCTGCCCCAAAAGAACAACTTGCAGTCAATATTTTGGTGCAAGAAATAATAAAATAAATATCTCATTTGTGAACTAGTAGTTGCACTTAACTTTGGTGATAGGCATTTAAAAATAAAAATATTCTTTCAGTGTCAAGTGGGTAGAGGAAAGGATGAACACAGTATCTTTCTTAGGTTCAGCTTTACTGTCTTTGAAAGGGGTCATTTTTTTTCAGGTTTGTAAAAGGGAAAAATCTTGAGGATGTCTGTATTTTGTGGCTTGCCTAAGAAAGTTGTAACACACAATCTGACCCAAATCCATGCAACACAATTAACAACTCCTTTTCACCACACACAATGCCTAGCATAAGGCCAAGTGTGGCCTTGTGACGTAGTTCAATAAATATTAAAGTGTCATTACAAACTAAATACCTGAATTGGTTTTACACTGTGACTTTCTACTGAAACAGTGTTGAGAACTTTAAACATAGATCTGATTGTTCCATATATACTATTTAAAATAAAAGTGAGGAATAATACTTTCTTTCTTCACTCTGCTACTTTCTGGGAGCTCTGTACACTGACAAATGTATGACATCTGTAGTTACTCGGTCTTAGCTGGCTGATTGGTCATCATCTTGCTTGAAAAATATTGCAACTCAGGTGCTTATTGCAGCAGTAATCATACTGTGATACACTGTCTTTTAATACTCATTTCTGCTTACAGTCATAGTTATAAAAAAATGAAAAAACATTTTTCACAAATTTTTGTACACAGACTGTAAAAATCACCTTCCACATAAACAATTTACATCTGTTATGAGCATCTAAAAAATAAATTACACAGACTCGTCTCACCTAGCCTTTCTTTGAGAAAACAAAATCTCATCGTTAACACTGACAAGATGTTCGTATCTGTAAATAGGGCATGAGGATTCATGTTGCCAAAAAACTGTACACACAAAAAATTATCTTGATAAACACTCTGATAAATAAGGATCCTTTTAATTGGCACAAAGCAATGTAAATACAGGCAATTCGATAACTTCCTTGATCTTAGGTTTTTAGTTGAAATGCAGAGGTCTCTTAGCCCTGTAAAGATTCTTCAGAGATAAAAATGTGAAGGATTTTGGTTATGACTGTAGTCATTTTAAGCCCCAAACCAAGCAGAGGCACTGGACACGGTGCCATGCAATGTCACATGCTGCTTTAGTCTTTCACTTGGAACTGGAATTTCTCCTCTAGCTCAGTACATTCTCTGCATGTCAGGGCTGTAGAACCAACTTCTGGTCTCCTTGCTAAGTGACACTGGAGGCTGGTACATATAGCAAAGCTATAAAGTTGCTGGAATTTGAAAGCTGAGCTTGAGACACTAGAGCAGCCCAAGCTTGTCCCATCAGACAACGTGGCTGCCGGCAGAACCTAGTGTAATGTAATAAAATATGCAAATGTACCCAAATGGTCTTACAGCAGAAAATCCAGAGCAGCAATGTACTGCTGTAACCGCTTTCAAGCACCTCACGTAGACCTTTAGCATCTAAGTATGTCTGTGCAAGTGACAGTTAATTGTTGATCTTACACCTACCTAAGCTGAAAGATTGATTATTTAGGTGCCGATTAAATGGATTCTTCTGAACTTCAGCAACAGCACAAATAGAAAATAAATTACCAAGCCACATGCTGCCACTAAAATAATTAAACATATAGCCACAGTACTGCCCAGCAAGATAACTGCAGTAATTTAAAATAAGCCAAACAAACAAATAAATAAATAAATAGAAAACCCTCCATGTCAACGGAAAGTTACTTCTCTCCTAACGCCCAAAGAGGGAATGGCGTTACTAGACAATATAAATCTTCCATACTAGATATATTTCTATATATTATATCTGAGATATTTTGGCATGACCCGATGGATAGGAAAAAGTAGGCTGGCTGACTTCATTCAGTATTTGTTTTGTGGAAGCCAGGCTCCTGCATTACTATGTATTGCTATCCATTCCTATAGCGGTTTTGCCTTTTTACCCATCTTTGCTTTTGCGCTCACTTTCCTGGCAGAGGAGACTGGTTCACTTTTCTTTTGAGCTCTCCAGATTTCTCTTGAGCAATCAACGGGTTCGTAGAAGCATTTCACTGGCTGCAAGCTGGTTTTTTCATCCTTTGCTTTTTTCAACAAGATTCTTCCTTTTTGAAAGGAATGAGGCTTTGCGTCAGGTATGTTACATGAAGCATGCTGACTTGCTCTGCTCCTGAAAGGAGTAAGAGTGATTATTAATAATCCTTATCCAATCTTGCAAAGTGATAGGTCCCCCAAAGGTCCCAAATCCATGTATTTTTGAAGACAGAAATTGCCTTGTTTCACATGATCAGGCTGAAAGTTAAAAACAGAGTTCCAAGATCAAAGAATCATAAAGAAGGGACCTTAGAGATCATCTAATCCAACCTCTCCACTATGGGCAGGGGCACCTCTCAACCAGACTTGGCTACTCAAGGCCTCACCCATCCTGGCCTTGAACACCCCCAGGAAGGAAGCATCCACAACCTATTCCAGAGTCTCACCACCCTCATACTGAAGAACTTCTGCAAAGAAGTCTTTGCAAGACCACACAGCACCAATAACAGTACAAAGTGGGTACAAGAACTTCAGGAACTTTTTGATGGGATCTCAGTGCTGCCCTGGACTGTGGCCAGGCCCCAGGGAACTACTGCTACTAATGGCCTACAGCTCAGAAAACTCCCATGCCGTACATCTACCTAGAGGAAACTTCAGCTTTGCTTCTAGACTTTGAAGTGAGTGAAGAGGCAAGGGGAATACAGAAACTGGTGGGAAGGAGGCTACAAAAGCTTAAAGTCCAAAGTAAGCTGAATTCTTTGCTCTCTGTGACAGTTTGAGCCCAGCAGGATTTGCTGAAACTGGAGAGGTTGAAAATGGTGACATGGTGCCTGATGCAGCAAAGGCTGACCTATGCTGCCTTCTCTGAAATTTGACATTGAAACCACAGCTCCACAGTTTATCTAAGTAAGATCATTACAGTCCCTTTTAACATAACCTTGAACTATTTTACGGCAGATCACATAGTGTAACAGCAGCACTTCGAATGTAAGGCACCAGGTCATGTGTGCTCTGCCACTGTGACTGAAGAAGAGAACAGATGTGCTGATGTACAAGTTGATCTCTTAAGGGTTCCCACAAAGCTATTTTCCATAGCTCGTTAGTTCTGGAAGTGACATATATGTAATGTTACTTTGGGGAACTAAATAATATTGCACACTTGATAAAGGCAGTTTTGGAAAAAGCTGTGTTGGTTCAAGTGCATACAGCACAGGCCTTGTCCTGCTCTTTGTAAGACCAGAAGCATGTTTACAAAAGAAAGCCTCTTTGGTGGTGGCAGGCAGTGAGAGAGCTGGTCAATGGCACAGGAACTGAGCCTTACTTCCAGCATAGTTTTACCTGGCTGGCAGCTCTGCCAACCAGACTTCATTTTGGGGAAGTTTCACAGGGAAAATGCTGTGCAAATCCAAGCTGGAGTTTGCAAGCACTCTGCCATGCAGGCCTGGGCCCTGACCACTTGTTAGGGATTAGAAATGGTTTGTGTGAATGTGCAAGTGCTGACCACTCTGGTTTGTGATCACTTCCTACAGTCCACGAGTTGTTAAAAGATGTAATGTTCTCTTCTTCTCAGATGTTGTTATGGTGAAAAAGTTATGTCATTTATTCCCAAAGCACATGCAGGAGTTATTGCAGGTGATGTTAGTCACTCTGCATCACTGAATGATGAAACAAGAAGGTGGTCAAGGTTAATATGATCAGAGGGGATTGCCTACAAGAGCTAAACTGTATTTAAATTGAATGAGTTTATGGTAGAGAAGATGGGTGTCTGTCCCTAATACACAGTCAAGGTAAGAAAGTATCTAAGACAGATGAAGGTGCCCACAAAATGGAATGCCAGCAGGTCAAGAGAGGTGATTCTTCCCCTTTGCTCTGGTGAGAGCCCATTTTGAATACTGCATCCAGTCCTGGTGTTCCCTTTGTGAGAAGGACATAGAGCTGCTGGAGCAAGCCCAGAGGAGGGCCACAAAGATGATTCAAGGGCTGGACCGTCTCTGCTACAAAGACAGGCTGATGGAGCTGGGTTTTTTCAGCCTAAAGAACAGATATATCTGCAGAGACCTCCAGTACCTGAAGGGATCCTACAGGAAGGCTGGAGAGGGACTTTTCATTAAGGATGTCTAGCAACAGGACAAGGGGGAATAGTTTGAAGCTGAGGGAGAGTAGGTAAAAGGAAGAAGTTCTTCAGTACAAGGGTGGTGGGACTCTGGAATACCTGCCAGACTGGATGAGGCCTTGAGCAGATGAGTCTAGCTGAGATGTGTTCCTGCCTGTAGCAGGGAGGTTGGCGTAAATGATCTGAAAGGTTCCTTCCAACCAAAGGCATTGTAGGGTTTGATGAAAGCAGCAGTTGTATGATACAAGTGGCTGTGAGAGGCTGAAGTTCTACTCAAATATATATCTAATCTGTTTCATTAGGGGGGAAGTGGCAGGACACTGCCAAAGGCACTTCAGAACAATTCCCTTCTTGCTGCATTTCACAAACAAAAGGTATTTTTCAAAAAGGTCTCATCATTTCCTGACACCTAGCTCCTAGCTTCTTCACGATGGAAGCTGGTATTAAAGTTGATTTAGCACATCTCAGTGCCTTTGGGACATGGCTAGTGAGCATCAGCAAAGTTCTGCCATGCCCTCAATGGGCCACTTCCTGAAAACATCCAGGAGACACAGGAGAAAAGGAATTGGGAAGCAAGGTGGAAGCCTTAAAGAGGAACATGGATTGCGAGTGCAGCCACTGATCCCAAACAATGTAAGCCATCAGTGTACCCAGCCTTGGGTACATTTTTTTTTTGATGAGTAGTAACAGTACTGAACTGTTTTAACTGGTACATATCATTAAAACCTCAACTTATATACTGTGCTGAGCTAGGGCTCTTAAAAAGCAGCTGGCGTGGTAAACTGAAATGCTGGATTTGTCCAGAGAACAAGCAGTGCAAGAGAAAACTTCACTACCCCTCTGAGGATACTCTCTCTATTATCTCTGCTTCACAGGACAAGTTAGGATATTTTTATCTGGTTACTCAAAATAAAAGCTACCATTAAATTTTAGTTTTGGCAGTGTTATTTCAAAGGAAAAGTGTATCAGCAGTCAAACTTTCAAATAACTTGATGTATGCCTTTGAACTCCTACTCTTTGTCAGCAATTAGTGGGTTTCACCAAACTGCATTATTATTTAGACCAAAGACTTGTCAGTGGAAGGACTCATCTCACTGAGTCACTGACTTTACTAGTTCTAATTTGATTTTATTTTCTTTGATTCCAATCAGAACATCTAGAAGCCGGAGAAGTGTATAACTCAGTCTATTCTGAACAATCAAGTTTTTTCCAGAATCTCAAATCAGTAGGTGAAATTCCCCCTCCCCCAAACCTATAAAAAGTAGAAAAACCCCAGTGCTAACGCCTCACGCAAATACTGCTTATTAACAAAAGGGTAAAAAAATGGCCAGTTGCCTGCTAGGACTAATATTTCTGAAAAAACAAAACCCACCAAAAGAGCTGAAAGGCCTACTTCTAACCCAGCAGGCTGAAAATTGTAATTTTAGTTTCTTTCCCAACCCATCTATCTGTTCACGTGTCTCTTAGTCTTCCACTAATTCTTGAACTCACTGGTCAGACACAAAGAAATCTGACAGGGATGCAGAAGTTCCAGACCTTTGTTGATGCAACAAGTTTTTGTGGCACTGGGTTAAAGGCTCAAATTTGTGTCCCAACTAAGAAAGGTTGCACTGGGGAAGGATGCACTGCCTGTGGCTTAGCCAAGTCGCATGAATGATCCTCTGAGCACTGGGACTAATGATCAAGTTGCAAAGATGTGGGAAACCGCCCCCAATTTGTTCTGCTGCTCTCAGGACAGCTGCTTGAGTAACCTGAGATGTTGATAGAGCCCATTCTCTGTCAAGGCACTTGTTTGCTTATGCATGATTTTGAAGTCGACTGTTGGTTTCAGTTAGGAAATGACAACTGCCTCTCTCCTACCTACAGAATATTAAACATTTTCAGCTGAAATTTGGCCTGTGTATGCTAAAGTGATTCAACTACTGTAGCTTTGCAATAGGCTACTATACTCAGCAGGAAGTGGTCTTTCATTTAACAAAGCATTTTAGCTTTGATTTAGCAGAAATATGGTTTTCCACCATTACATAACATAAGAATAGCTCATGCTTAGGTATAGAACCTGATCCAAACCCAGCCTGATTCAGGCTTTTGGATAAGGTGAAATGCAAAAGCAGAAATAAAAGCATGCCGAGTTACTTAAGAGAGGAAAATAAAACAGATACATACAGGCATCTGGGTTTCTTATTTAATGAAATGTCTGTAAACTGCAAAGAAAACAGAAACAGATTATTAATATTACATTATCAAGTAATTAAAGTCTTCAAAATTGTATTTCTATTCTCAACTGCTGTTAAAAGTAGAATATTCATGGAAGAAACTGGGAAAAAAAAAATCAACCCTTTTACAGATTATTATTCCTCCATCTTATTGCATCTGATTTTAAAATCTGTAACTTGTCAGTTGATAGTGGTTGAATTTTTTCCCCTGGTATTTTTTTTTTTTTAGTGGAACTATAATCAAAATAAATTATTGAAGAAGTGTGGGCTGAACAGTGATGTTTCGCATTAGAAAAAGCAGTGTGGATACAATGAAAAGTAATTATTGTGTTCAGGATAATTAATAAGAGACAGTGCCTGAATGAGCTGTATTAAATTAACATTCTCTCGGAGCCTTTAATTTTGCAGTAATACATTTCCTTCGCACAAGCAGCTTGGAAACTCCAGCTATGAGCGCTTGGCTCTGCTCACAGTAGCACTGAAGGATGGAAGGCAAGAACACAAGCATTTCTCTCTCTTCCTACTCCAAATCCTGAGACCAGCTAGGGACAGCACAGTCTCAGTGCCAGCACAACTTTGCATGACTCCACTTTTTACAATGGTTTGCTTCAGAGCAGTGTGGAAATGCTTTGTCTAGTCCCTCTTTTAGTGGAGGTGGTCAGCTCTGTACCCTCAGTCTGGGTACTAAATTGGTTCCTTGTACTCATCTCCCATCAGTGCTACCAAACTGAGCCCCTGAGTGTCATTTTTTGAAGTCACTGAGCCAAGCAAGTCAGATCTGGCAGCTGAAAATTATTAATGTTCTAGTAAATGTTCCCTCTGTCCCTGGTATTGTCCACACTTTGCAGGTGGATTTTTTGCCCAGCCTAACTTTGCTTGTTGTCTGTCTTGGATGGAACCTAGAGCCATCTCATGGTGTGGTTTTCTGTAATTACCTCTTGAATGGCAAGCTGTTCAGTATTTGGAGGGAGAGATTTGAGATCAGATTTGATGTTGCTCTGGGCAGCCTGATTTAGTTGGATGTGTATCTGCTGACTGCAGGGGAGTTGGACAAGATGTCTTTGAGGGTCCCTTCCAGCCTGATGCAATCTGTGAATCTGTGATCACCTTAGAGGAATGCTGAAGTCACTGAGAAAGCAAGGCAGCTGCCTCAAAAATTAGTGCCTACCCCAAGGCACACTGCTGAGCCAGGGAGCCCTGTAAATGCATCAAGAGCAGGGAATATGATTTAACACTAAGACCCATTTTTATGGCTCCCCCTTGGTGTTCTCAGACACAGCTTGAGATGTCCTGTGCTGGATTTCAGCACATCCACATTCATGCAGGTCTTATCTAAAGCTCTTTGTCTTACAAGTGGCTATGGAAACTTTTGCTTTCCACCATCACAGACCCGTTCACTGCTGTGCATGACCAAATACCTTTCCTCCCACATCCCAGGATGAGCAATTCTTTAGCACAGCCAGCATGGGGCATTCATTTAATCTGAATCTTTCTTTGGAACTCATGTGGCTAACCCTTGCCATATAAATGTAACACATTGAAGGGAAAACATAAAGCTTAAGTATCAATAACAAGGGCTTTTAAAGAAATACTGCATTTAAAAAAACAATATTCAGACATGTCTCGTTTCTAATCTGTGGCAGAGAGGGACCTGGGAGTGCTGGCTGACAACTGGCTGAAGATGAGCCAGCAGTGTGCCCAGGCACCATGGAAGGTCAGTGGCATCTTGGCTTGTATGAGGAACAGTGTGGCCAGCAGAACTAGGGATGTAATTCTGCCCCTGTACTCAGCACTGGTGAGGCCTCACCTTGAGTACTGTGTGTAGTACTGGCCTCTCACTTCAAGAAAGATACTGAAGTGCTGGAGCAGATCCAGAGGAGATCAATGAGACTGGTGAAGGGACTAGTGGAAATGTCTTATAAGGAGGGGCTGAGGGACCTAGAGTTGTTTAGCCTGGAGGAGACTCAGGGGAGACCTTACCACACTTTACAACTGTTGTAGCAAGGTGGAAGTTGGGCTCCTCTCCCAGGCAGCTTGCAACAAGAGGAGAGCGCATGGTCTAAAGCTGCACCAGGGAAGGTTTAGGTTGGATATTAGGAAGCACTTCCTCACAAGGAGGGTAATTAGACACTGGAATGGATTGCCCAGGGAGGTGGTGGATTCACCATCCCTGGAGATGTTTAAGGAAAGACTGGATGTGGAACTTGGTGAAATGGTCTAGTTGATGTAGTGGTGTTAGGTCATAGGATGGACTTGATGATCTCAGAGGTCTATTCCAGCCTCAATAACTGTGTGATTCTGTGATTTCTAAGCATCCTGTGATAGGCAACTCCAGAAAGCAAGCCAATTTACAGAGGACATGTAAGCCTGCTGGCAGGGATCCACATCTTTCCCAAAAAATGTCCAAGTCCCTATGTGACATAAAGCAAAGTGTTTATTCCAAAGACAGCAGCAGCAATAACCAAAGCTGGGAAAAAAAAAAAACCAAAACCCACCCTAACTATCTGGCAAGTATTTAATTGTTTTCTGCCCTCCCTTTACCATCTTTGGCCATTGCTACTTTATACTCTTTGCTCCTTTCACTCATACAAAGCAGCAATTTAAAACATAAATAAAACATGTCTAAAGAAACATTTATAAATCCAGATCTATCCTGAGTAGCAATTAGCCTGATCCACTGTATTCAAACTCAAGTAGCTTCCCTCTGGTGGTGGGTAACAATGAAGCAAGGACTTTGCTGGCTTACCACGTGCTCGCTGACGTCAGTGTGGTCGCACACCATCTGCTGATTTTGGTAATATTCTAGCTGCCTCTCTGCCAGATCCACACGCTGCAACAGGTTCTCAATGAAGTGCTGGAGCCTAGCTTTTCCCCGCACTTCTTTTTCTGCTGCTTCCTCCAGGAAGTGGTTGAAAGTAACAACTTCTCTGCAAGACAGAAAGGTTGCAAAGAGGCAACACTTAAATAAGGGGAAGGGCCCTGGTCTTGCCCCTGTCAAAAAACCTCTGATACTTCTGTTTTTCATGCTTATGGCCACCTCCCCCTTTATTCTGCCCTGATGCAACATCTGGAATAGTGTCCAGTTCTAAGCCACTCACTTCAAAAAGGACCTCAGGGAACTGCTTGAAAGAGTCCAGAACAGAGCCACAAAAATGGAGCGGAACACCTCCCTTATGAGGAAAGGCTGAGGGAGCTGTGTCTCTAGCTTGGAGAAGACTGAAGAGTGACCTCATTCATGTCTATAAAGATGTGGAGGGTGAGTGTTGGGAGGACACAGCCAGGCTCAGGACACAAGCTACCAGTGATGTCCAGTGGTGGGGCAAGTGGAAACGAGTGTAAGCCAGAGCATAGGAAGTTCCACGTGAACATAAGGAAAAGCACTTTCATTATGAGGGTGACAGAGCACTGGAACAGACTGCCCAGAGAGGTTGCTGGGTCTCCTTCTCTGGAGATATTCAGGACCTGCCTGTTGTTCCTGTGCAATCTGCTTTAGGTGATCCTGCTCTGACAGGGAGGTTGGACTGGATGTTCAGGCTCTCTTCCAGTTCTGTGGTGATGCTCAGTGCTGCTCATATCTCTTTAAATTTCTGTAGAAATAGAGTGATCTTACCTGTTTATTCATATGTTAGTATTAAGGTATTCTGTACTGTAAACCACATTGTTAAAAGGCTCTGACTGGGCAACGTGGAGGAAGTTGGGGTTCTTGCTTTGTCTTGGGTGCTTTTGTCAGACAAAAACCTTTCAGGAGAGATCACTGCTGTTGCCCAGAAAGTGGCAAAAGGGTGAGGCAAATGAGAGGGAAAGACAAGGAGGTGCCTGTACTGCCAGGCTGCTGGAGAAGAGCTCTCCCCAGAACCAGGGGAGTCCACAGGAAATTTTATTGTAGTGCAGTAGGCAACTTGTTTTTTCAGCTGAGCACAAGTAAGAGCAGAGGCAAGAACTCCCTGCAGGCAAGGAAGACTTGCTGTCAGAGCTTTTACTGTGATCAGACACAGCCAGGGAGTTAATAGGGAGCTAATCAGAGTTAACTAGTTTGGTGGTTTGGATTCCAACTGCAGCCTAATTGCCCTCACAGAAAAACTTCAGACGGCCTCCCTTGACACTTACCCTGACACCTTTATAGAATCATAGAATGGTAAGGTTGGAAGGGACCTCAAGGATCATCTAGTTCCAACCCCCTGCCATAGGCAGGGACACCTCCCACTAGTACAGGTTACTCAAGGCCTCATCCAATCTGGCCTTGAACACATCCAGGGAGGGAGCATCCACAACCTCCCTGGGCAACCTGTTCCAGTGCCTCACCACCCTTACTGTAAAGAACTTCCTCCTAACATCTAGTCTAAATCTCCCCTCTGCCAGTTTAAGCCCATTGCCCCTTGTCCTGTCATTGCAGGACCTTGTAAATAATCCTTCCCCAGCCTTCCTGTAGGCCCCCTTCAGATACTGGAAGGCTACTATCAGGTCCCCTCGAAGCCTTCTCTTCTCCAGGCTGAAGAGCCCCAACTCCCTCAGCCTGTCCTCATAGGAGAGCTGCTCCAGCCCTCTGATCATCTTTGTGGCCCTCCTCTGGACCCGCTCCAACACTTCCATGTCCTTCCTGTGCTGAGGGTTCCAGAACTGCACACAGTACTCCAGGTGGGGTCTGACGAGAGCAGAGTAAAGGGGCAGAATCACCTCCCTTGCTCTGCTGGCCACGCTTCTCTTGATGCAGCCTAGGACTCGGTTGGCTGTCTGGGCTGCATGTGCACACTGCAGGCTCATGTTGAGCTTTTCATCAACCCAGACTCCAAGGTCCTTTTCCTCAGGGCTGCTCTCCAGCCATTCACCACCCAGCCTGTATTTGTGCTTGGGATTGTGCCTACCCAGGTGCAGGACCTTACACTTGGCCTTATTGAATTTCATGAGGTTGGCCTGGGCCCAACTCTCCAGCCTGTCCAGGTCCCTCTGGATGGCATCCCTGCCCTCTAGCAAGTCGACTGTGCCACACAGCTTGGTGTCATCTGCAAACTTGCTGAGGGTGCACTCCATTCCTCTGTCCATGTCACTGACAAAGATGTTAAACAGCACTGGTCCCAGGACTGACCCCTGAGGGACACCACTTGTCACTGGTCTCCAGGTGGACATTGTGCCGTTGATCGCCACTCTCTGGGTTCGACCATCCAGCCAATTCCTTATCCAGCGAGTGGTCCATCCATCAAGTCCATGCTTTTCCAGTTTGGTGACCAGGATGTCATGTGGGACAGAGTCAAATTTATGGAGGCTGTTGTCATGAAACAGCATGAGATGTGGTAAATAAACTTATAAATCATAGACTGACCAGGCAACATCTATTCCTCTGCCTTTACCACTAGATTATACAGCGCTACTTGCAGGACTAGTGAACTGCAGGCCTTGTTTACTGGAGCTGTTCCTGGTATGTACACCCTTAGTATTTGTACAGCTTTCATCAGCATTTGTACAGTTTTCATCAGTTAAGCATGCGATACACAGAATAGAGGGAAAGGTTGGGACAGCTCTGGCTCCTTAACAACTGACAAAAAGGGCTAATGATTTCTCACACCTTAACCAAGCCCTCCTACAGAGGCATAATACTGGTCCAAAGACTATTTACTTCAAGTTCAACGCTTGCATCTGCTCTGTAGGTGGAGACAAGCATGAGGCTCTACACAGATTCTGCACCCAAGTATCAAATCCTTTTAGAGATGCATTTGGAGTAACTCTGCCTAAAATCAACAGAAAAACCAAATACTTGCTTTACTCCAAGAGGTCAAATTCCTACTAACCAGCAATTTAAGTGAAAACTTCACAAGTTATTTACTTGTGAAAATATTTAAAATATGTGAAATCATTAACACCACTGACCTTATCTGTCATCCCAGAGTTATTGCCTGAAGACTGTTACTCATTAGTTTGTGGTTTCAGGTTCCTACACCACTATGAGCATATTGGATTTAAGGAGTTCACACCTCCTCCCCTCAGAAAGTTATTTTCCTACAACTTGCACCCATTGAGTGGGCTGAGCCCTGAATTTATTGTGGTGGCACTGTGAAGATTAAAATGCATTATTTCAGTCATCCTGTGGGATAGTCATGCTACACTTGAACCAATCTCAAGTAGGAAGATGAAAGGGAAGACTGAGTGGGACCACCTGGAACTGAAGGTGGAAGGGTAATGTATAGTTGTGGTCATATTCCACTTACAGCAAAAGCAAAACAACTGAAATTCCTATTTTAAGGAAAGCTGCTTTAAAGCATAAATTGCAGTGATCTCTTAACACCCAACTCTTAATCCCACTGCTGAGATGTTACTTGTACAGATAATTCCATTAATTGCAAATTCAAGGGGAAACCACTGGCAAGATTAACTACACACAGCACAGCTATTCTGAAATAGCCTGTGCTTCCCAGACTATGCCAGAGCAGACAGCATCATGACAAATATATTAGACTAGTTAAAGAAATTACTGTCATACATATGGCAAGGTACTACAGTAATGCTTTAATCTATAATTAGGAGACAAAGTGAAATTATTTAAGGCACTATTCAATGTAGCTTCCAGCTGGGCATCCTAACTTCAAGTGCTTGCTGTGTTCAGACTTAGTGAAAAAATCAAACTCTAGCAGTTTCATTTTCTTACATGAGTTTCAGAAATAAGCCTCTCTGTGTCCTCTAGAAGTTAAGTTCATAGCTACTTTTAATTTTAATTATTTTCTTTATATCTTAATTCAACACAGACTTATTCCCTTAGGGCAGGCTTCTGTGTTATCTTTAAGATCACAGTACTAAATCCAAGTCGTATTCTCCTTCATCAAACATTGATTAATTCCTCTCAGGGCAAATTTGCTAAATTAGATCATGCATTAACTCAACATTTTGCCAAAAGTATGGCCCTGTAGCCATCATTCATCAGAGCTGTCCAGGGCTCAACTGAGGCAGGATGGTGAACCAAGACCTGTCTTTGGTAACATTGTTTGCTCATCTAGAACACTGGGTTTTCTTCCTCTCCCCCCACCCCTGCCAAAATAATGATAGCAAAAAACTTTGGCCTTTGGACTTTCTAAATATGCACATGACTCAAGGCTGTCCCTGTAAGACTTTTCTGTGCTTATAGTACTTCAACTACATATTTAGTACAGTTAACATGTGGTATTTCCACCTGTCCTACTCCTCAAAGTAGTTCATCTCCACGAGGACATCACGCTAGGGTAACAGTGTGTACTTGTGTGCATATTAGTGGAGCCATTTTTGAAGGGGGACAATAATGTCACATAACTAAAGAGATATCTTCACTTTATTGCTGCCTTTGTTGGGCTGCTACAGGCTTTATTTAAAAGAAACAAAAAATAGTGCCAAATATTTAATTAGAAACAACCTTACTGACCCTACAGCCTCTTCAGATGGGCAGCCCTGTGCTTGCTACTGGCCTAAACCAGTATTCCTCCCTCTCACTGGAGTGACTGCTCCGCAGTAAAATTTCACAATGCTGTTATTTGGAATCAATGCTTTGATTAGTAACAACAATGCAACTCTGAGAAGAATTTACTCCCTGTGGAGCTAGGAGTTTTACAGATTCAACGCTTGCTTTGGAAAACCAGCTTCTGACAATGCAGCCCACTGGGATCACAGTTTTTAAGTATCCATCCATCTCATGTGCTTGATCCAGGTAAAACACTCAGGAAATATAAGGCTTTTATAGTCAGAATAGGGAGATAGAAATTAAATTCCAAGAAGTCAAAGTGACTCCAGGTCTGCTCTCTCTCTCAAGTCTCTACTGAGGACTGTCACAATCACAGCAGTGCAACATCTGCCTCCACTTGGCTAGTCACAAAGGGAAAATGTGAGGACTAGAAGAGCTCCATCTCAGGAAACCCAAATGTTTAAGCAGAGAATTTTGGTCTCTCCTCCTTCTTGGGGCTTTCTAGTAAAATTATTCTTGCTAGTGCATGCTTTCCTACATGCCTTGACAATCAGATCCAAAAATCAGACCCACACAGCACAATTGCACTTTGGATATCATCTTCCAGTTGTACACCCTTCTAAACAAGAAGTTTCTTAAATCTTAACTTTTTTTTTTTTTTTTCATAGCAAATTTACACATCAGGAGTGATGGTTAAGCCCACAAATAAATCCTCTTCTACCTTCTGTACCTGGTTAATTCTGTACATGTAAGAATGAAAGACAGATGTAGCCTAACAGCCCAGATAGGTCCCTGGCTTATCTGGGCACATTTTATAATGATGAAAAATTGTTAAATCCACTGTTAGGGAGTAATTTGATCACTAATATTGATTGTCTATTCATATAAGATACTGACAGGGTAGGTGGACATGGAGGAATACTCAAATATGGGCTCAATATAAACATCTAACTTTACTAGAACACTTTTTTTTTCCCTCAAGAGTTACTTGAAGTGATCCCCATAAAGGTTTTGAGCTTCTTCTCCAAAGGAGCCTCAAGAAATATTTTAGTGACTTTATCCAAGATAAAGTCAGGGAAGACTGTTTCCCTTTACTTAGGAATAGGATATAGAGAGGTTTCAGGGAAGAATGTTTTTCCTCTCCTGGAAGCAGGAACAACTTTTCAGCTACAGTGGCTCAGCATCAATTCTGAGTTTAGAAGTTATCTATATCCACAAGACTGCTTATTAAAAAAATAATCCAAAGAAACTGATGAAAGCATTTCTTTCTGAAGGTCAGCAAGTATCAAAGCAGTCCCTAAGGGCTGTCTTTGACTTTCCACAATCTGTAGTGAGAACTCCTGTTTCTGCAATTTCCATTAAGCAGTCTTGTTTGGCTTTCTAATCATCTGGACTTCTTCCAGATATCAAAGCCAAAGTCAAGATCCTCCTTTTCTGAAGGAGAAAGTCTTCTCAGCACACCAAATAAGTTTTTGAACACACACAAGACTGAGTATCTAGCCAGGATCTCAGAATTTACTACCAGTCCATAGGAAAACCAGACAAATTACACTCTTGTTACCAAAATCATGAACGTCCTTTCTTCTCCCCTCTACTTAAGCAAACCATCCAGTACCTCCCTACTGCTAACTACGTGTCCCAGGCATTTTCAGATGTTCAAATCTGGACAGCTGCCCTTAGAAGTACTAGCCCTGCTTTTATAAAGCATTGTTTATACCTGCCCTTCTTCTCGTTTTGCTAATTATGTAATTTCCTGTCAACTGGAAAGCCATACTTTGCATTTTTCTATGGCATTATCCTTTGTTATGCTCTAAGATGGGAAACATGAGAACTATCTGAAGATAAAAGATTTTTCTGTATGAACTTTACTTCCAACCCTCTCAGTCTTCTCACAGTACCTTCATATTGACTTCCAAGAGGTAAAGTTTTGGGGCTAGGCAGAGGCACATGCAAGAATTTGAGACTCTCCTCTTCCTCCCTTAGTGCTCTGAGCTGATACTCTTTCATCCTTTGCAGAATCACACATTAGTCACATGTGCTTTTGGAACTTACATGACGCTGTGCAGTATCTATTCACTCATTCCTCTTGCTGCTTTTACTTCCAAGTTTATCTCCTCTAATGAAAGCTGAAGCAAGCTAGTGGTGATTCTAGAAGAACAATACCCTGGATACTCAGGTGAAGTCTCTTGTGCAGCTACCTCTTTTGATTAGTGTTTCTTTCCAGTCAAGTAACCTTCAATCTTCCCTTTAACACCAACTTAGGAGCTACTCCTCATCTGCTTACCCATTCATTTTCCTCCTGTAGAGATGGCTAGAGTTGTAACAATCATTTGAGCTCCTGCCCCTTTTCTGAGCCTAGCAATGTATTCAGCGTCATGGTCCCAGACCCACAGCCTGCCACTGCTGCTAGTAATCAGTCTGCCAAGAGGGCAGGCAGCCTCTTCCTAACATAGTTAAAAATTGCAGCTTTTCTTTTCACAGAAGTGTGTCCTTCACTGTCCTTCCCATATCATACCCCGAAAGATTCCATCCACTCCTCACTCTTTTCCACAAACTCTTAATCAGCACTTCAGAAATCTGGCTTTGCTTCTTTGAGTGGTTTCTGCCTTCCTGTGACATCATGTTTTCCTGTGGATTTCAAACTTTGAATTTTAAAAACATTCTGCATTCAGTTTGGTGTAAGATTCGTACCACTTAACTTTAGATATCTGAAGTTCAGCATCTGTCCTAAGACAGCTGATTACCCATGATTCCACTCTGTCTGCAGCAAGAATAATGACCTCTGCAGAGCAATTCCCCTCTAAGATACTTTTCATGAACAAGCAGGATGAATCATCTTGTAAGAGAGCTCCTAAGGGGAGTCTGATTAGATGGGAATACCAGAACTGCTTCAAAATGTGACTTGTCTTCATGGCCTACTTCCAGCATACTTTCACATCTGTCTCAGTTCCACTATTATCTTTAGCTTCATCTTGAGTCCTTCAGTTTTCTCTTCCATGAAGATCACCTGATATTTAAAAAAATAGAGGTCCTGTTGAATATCTCTTCAAGGAAGATACACATCCCAGAGGCTAAAATCCCACCACCTTCGCTATCCCTTTTTCTGGAAAATTTATAGCACTGCCTCAAGACAGATGAATCCTCCTGATACAGGAGCCATCAACATCTTTTCTTTCTGGTACTTGGACTACAGGAAGGAACCATGAAAGCCCTCCAAACTTCCTACACTGAACTCCTACACCACCTTCCTTATTTCTTCTGAAATCAGTGTCATGGCAACTAGCACTTCTCATCTTTCCTTTGTAAGCTGATGAATCGTTTTAGAGGCACTGCATTACCAAGGCTTTCTATTTGCATTCCCCAAAAATAAGTTGTGTTGCTCTGAAAAGCCTGAAAGGTTTCAGCAAGTGCTGAATACAATAAGTAGTTCATATATAAATAATACATCAGCCATCACTACATTTGTAATGGATATATCATGAACATATTTTTAGATTACTTAGGTTATCAAGAATGACTCTAACATCTGCTTCCCATTCCAATATAAATTATTACAGTTTCACAGTTCACTGTCCATCCCAAACATCTACTTTGGACATGGCCTTTTCAGTACTGTCTCTACTACAGCTCTGCTGCTGCAGAAGAGATATTCCACTCTACAGGCAGCCTGCTGACCATGGTAGAACTTCAGTGAAGAAGTGCTATTCGGTATTCTTACATACTTCCTCCAGCACTTATCCACCCAACTCTGCTTAATAAGCTAATGGAGTAGACGTGCCATGTAAATCAGATTACATGATGATGATAGCATCTACTTGTCCCTGCCCCCACGAAAGCAGGAAGCAAACACTAGTCCTGTAGTGTGAAGGCTGGTCCCCGGGGAGCAGAGCACGAAAGCCAGCTGTTCGAGGAGCTTCCCTTGCCTTGCAGGGAACGTGGTCACATGGGCTGCAACTCCAGAAATACTGCCATCAGAAGCTGGTGAGCACCAGGCCCCTTCGTCACCAGCAAGCAACCGAACCCACCCGTGACCCCTCCTCTCCCCCTCGCATAGGTCCTGGCCGGCCGGCATAAAGCCGGCGGCCCTCGCCACCCCACTTACTCCTCTCTGCGGTGAAGCTCCTCCTCGGACTCGCTGAGGCGCTGCTTCAAGGCCGCGATCATTTCCACCGCCACGTCTACCTGCCTGCTCAGGGCCCGCTCCCGGCGCTGCACCTCCTGCTTCTTCTGGGACAGCTGCACAAAAGCTGCCCGCACCTCCAGCAGCTCTGCTGTCTTCTGGGCTAGCTCTTTGGTAAGCTTGTCAATTCGCTTCTCGATCGTTTTGTCCACGGCCTCTACCATCCTGTTAAACTTTTCTCTAACGTGAGCCTCGAAGGAGGCTTTGGAGTCAGTGCCCGGGGGGCCGGCTTTGGGTACGTGCTTGCTGGGCGACTCAGCCGACACATAGTTCGCAACATACGAGACGGGCCGCTCGGCTTCCACCTCCAGAGCCTGCCCGCGCTTCGAGCTCTCGCAGGACGCCTCGCAGAAATTCAGGTAGGACCCCTTCTGTTGTACGGCGCTGCCAGGGCTCCCCGGGCTGCCCTGGGCGGCTGGCTCCGGCGAGGAGAGAAGCTCCGCGTCTTTCAGGGGCGAGAACAGACTGCTCTTGCTCAGGAGGCTTCTCTCCTCGTAGCTGTGCCTGTACTCCAGGTGCACCCGCAGCGAGGAGAGGCTCCGGAACCTGGTGTGGTCGCCGCATCGCGGGCAGCGGAAGGGGAGACTGACGCTCCCGAGCGGCTCCTGCCAGGAGTGCCTGCTTTCATCTCGGGCCGTCTGTTGCATTCCTTGCCGGACCCCGACTAGCAGAGAACAGTCCGCGCCCGCCCGGGGCCGGGNCCCGGGCCTTGCCGGAGACGGAGAGAGGTCGGGCCGCGGCGCGGCTCGGCGCGGGCCTCAGCCGGCCGCAAGATCGCCGCTCCCGCACTCACCCGACTTGTTGCCGGTGCCGGGCGC
Source organism: Eubucco bourcierii (assembly GCA_013396675.1). NCBI lineage: Eukaryota > Metazoa > Chordata > Aves > Piciformes > Ramphastidae > Eubucco > Eubucco bourcierii. The sequence goes on from VWZE01014120.1 coordinate 83,518, forward strand.
GGCGCGGCCGGGCAGCCGTTTGCAGCACAGCCGTAAATCAGGCCGAGCGCACCGCCGCCGCACGCTCGCACCGCCCGGCCGCCGCCGCGGGGCGGGGCTGGGACGGGGCGGGGGGCGGGCGGCTGACGGCTGGCCG